>PVHY01027917.1:0-15748 GCA_004024945.1 Uropsilus gracilis | reverse complement strand
GGTGTGAGACTTCAGTTGCCTCACCTCTAGCCTGTGAGACTGAGCCCACGAAGGTAGGGCCTAGGTCATCTCCATGCTCTTGCTGAGTGCTCCCAAGAAAATCGCCTTGCCCTGCATCTCTACAGATGCGGGAGAGTCACTGCCAGAGGTTTGGATCTCAATCACCCTTCCCTGATCACCCCATCTTGCTTCTCAGCTGCTATGGGGAAGCTTCTAAGCTTCCTTAGACCCTTCTCAGCCACTTCTCTTCAGAGCCAGAATCTCCAGAATCTCCAAAGAGCCCTCCTCTAGTCTCTGGACAAATCCTGTCATGTGTTAGTAGAAAGGTCTCCCGGGAGCCATTTAAGTTTGAACCCCTCTAATGGAACTTTCCCAGCAAATTGAGGAGCAGCCCAGGGATCAAGCTGGTGGAACTGGAGGTCAATTTGCAGATGAGAGACTGAAGCTTGGGAGACCTGGGGTTGCAGGGAGGACCACCTCAGTCCTCTAGTCAAGCCCAACCCAGTTGGCTCTGTGGCACTGTCCTCAATGGGATCATGGGGGCTGGGGAGAGCATTGCGTTTTCTCTCTGGACCTCAAGATCAGGCAAGGGGGGGGGTGTGTCTGGAGATGGTTATAGGTCCTAGCAGCTGTAATCAATGCTTCCCCTTTGATTCCTGACTCCAAGTTGTATCTACCGCTATTACCAGCCAGGCAGGGGGTTGTGAGCCTGCTAGGTAAGGATGGGCTTGACAGGGGTCTGGGGCCCTAGAGGAGTCCCTGCTATATCCTCCAGAGAAGTTTCTGCTTATGCCCTGCAGCCAGGACTCTTAAAGGACTGGCCTCACTTCAGAGAAGTGAGGGCCTGGTATCAGCAAGACTTGTGTGTGTGTGTGTGTGTGTGTGTGTGTAGGCAACTCCTAGTCTTTCTTAGTTTAGGTTTATCTAAGCCTTGGATGAGCCTGGTATTTGTCTAGAATTCTAGCCATTGTTCCCATGTTGACTCAGCTCTAAGCTTCCTGCTCCAGCTCTTTGGGAGGTACTACTACCTGGGCAGGGGGCAAAGGTTGGTACAAGTGGAGGAAGATGGAGATTCAGGTCCAAGGATGCCCCCAAATGGGTGGGTGAAAGGACTGTGCCCCTGCCGAGTTGACCAAAGATCTCACTTCATTATACAGGTGTGAACACCGGTCTTCACAAGGGAAGAGGCCGTGGGAGTCAGTGACTGGGCCAGCATTAGAACTGGGTCCCCTGCTGGACCTGATAGTCAACTTCAGGGCCAGCGCCCTGATCTGCTTTGGATGGGGTGTGATACTCTGGTGTCCCCTAACATTGCAACTCTCTTCTCCAAACAACCTCTCCATTCAACTGAACTCAGTCACTAAGTCCCTTTCGCTAGCTCTGGTTGCAGCGCCAAGCGAAGCTCCCCTAGAGTCTCAGGTGCAGGTGCTGAAGAAAGCTGGATGCCTGGCACCGTCCCTCTCTTTCTTTCTTTTCTTTTCTTTTTGTGATTATCATACAACATCGGTCATGTTTGCATGGTTGTATTGTATCCCTTATTCCCTACTGACCCCCCCCCCATTCTTCTTCTTCCCCCCTCTGGTCACTCCAACTCCTCTTGCTGCAAGTTGTTGGTCTGTGCTTGGCCCGTGGGACTTTCTTTTTTGTTTTCAAACTATGTGTTTTTTTGTTTTTTT
Source organism: Uropsilus gracilis (assembly GCA_004024945.1). NCBI lineage: Eukaryota > Metazoa > Chordata > Mammalia > Eulipotyphla > Talpidae > Uropsilus > Uropsilus gracilis. The sequence continues at coordinate 14,072 of PVHY01027917.1, read as the reverse complement.
GTTTTTTTGAGACTAGGTCTTGTATTTTTGCCTGTGGAACCGCAGGCTCATGTTGCCTGGGTACCACAGACTCAAGCAATCTCCAGCCTCAGCTTCCCAGGTAGCTGGGATTATAGGTGCGCGCCACCACGCCCAGCTATTTTTTTGGAACTAGGTCTCACTACATTGCCCTGAGTGGTTCCCTTTTCCATGATCCCTGGTTTCAGCTGTGGCTTCCTAGGCTGCCGCTTACAGGTATGTGCCACCATGCCTGACCAAACTATGTCCCTCCCCCCCCCCCGCACCCCCGGGTGCAGACTTGCCCTCCTGGACAGCAACAGATAAGGCTGCTCGGATCTCCAGGAGTAGCTGAGGCACATAGTCAGGCCGAGTACATCAGGCAGATGTGGTGCACTTCTCCGGGATCATTTCTGGCTTGTGTCACCTGTTGCTGGTTCTGTGACTTCTGGGGTTTGGGAATGGATCTCCCAGTCGAAAGTGCTGAGGTGTTCGCTGCTGGGGCAGACTTCCCCAGGTGGTTCGTTGAGCTCCTCTTCTCTCTCTTGTCAGCAGTTCTGCCACGGGGTCACAGTCACTTGTGGTGGCTTCTTCCCCCATTGATTGGCAAAGGAGCGCCCTCACTTTCTGTCCCAGATCCATTACTGGGGGTGGGGGGGTGAGGAGACTGGGGGAGTGGGGGGGGGCCCAGACTGGCTTGAGGAGTCACTCCGCATTCCTGGATACCTATGCATTTCTGAATCTGCCGTAGGCTCTACAGCCCTCAAGACTGGCTTGGCGGGGACTTGCTCATCCTCATTCGTTCCTCTTTTCTTCTGCCTGCTCTGGGGTCCAAGATCTGGGAAAGGAATGGGTTGGGAACCTTCCAGAGAGTCCTTTCCCACGAGAGCCGAGCTCTGACCCCCGTCCTTATCGGGTCCGGGTGTGCCAAGAACAACACAGATGCTAATGCTTGCACACCCCTGATCTAGGGACACTGACCTCAGTGGCCCAGCTGTTCTACCCCAGCCTCTGTTTCCCCTCCATGAACAGAGAATGGAGTGTGTGTTGGGGGAAGCCACAGCGATGGTTCCAAATACCTGGACACATATGTTTGCTCACTCACACATGCACAAGCACACAGCACAGTCACATCTAGTCAGGCCGGCCTCTGATGGTAATGATTTCCCTTGCCTTCAGCGCCCCCTTCCCAGTGCTCTCACTTCTGTCCAGAGCTCTTTCTATACCTGTGAGTGTGAAGGTGTGATATGGTAGGTGCTTGTATATGCAGCAGCGTATGAATGCATGTACAAATGTGTGCAAAGGGAATGTGTGTACACAGGAGCGCAAACATGTGTATGAACATTTGTGCAAAGATACCTATATATGGTGTAAGGACTTAGGTTTAAAGATGCACGCATAGCAGTGTGTGTGATCTTGGTCTAAGCACCTGTGGGTTGGACTCCTAAGTGTGTGTGTGTGGACATACACACCTCAGTGTGATTCCTGGAATTCAGGGACTCATTCTGTGTTGCTTGGTGGATAAGAACAAGAGCTGGGTGTCCAGGAAACAGTAGATGTCTCCAGACAGATACAGACAAAAAGTGGGATGGGTTAAGGTCACAGGATGTGTGTGTGTATGTGTGTGTGTGTGTGTGTGTGTGTGTTAGACATGACCACATCGGGTGGGCAGGCAGATATATAAATACCCATGTAAGCAGGTACCAGAATTGACCCTAACTATTTCTGGCTGGGGGTTTGGGCCATTTTGAATGCAGCATCCACACCCTGGGCCACAGAGGGTTTTTGTGTGGCCACTGGAGGCAAGGCCACAGATGGTTGGAGTGGGGTGGGGACAGCCCTGAGTCTGGTGGGGCCACCACAGTTAGGTGGGGTTTACAGGGAACAGAGAGGGAGCCCCTCCCGTGCACCACTGATTCTCCTACTGTCACCTCCTTGTCACCTCCTTCACCTCTGCCACTGCCTTCCCTGCCCCCTGCACTGCCTTCATTCCTGTCACCGTCCCTCTGTCACCCTGCTGTGTCCACTCTCTCTGGCTGCATCCCAGTCTGGTGCTCCTGCTGTGTCTTTGTGGGGCTACTTGAGGGTGAGTGAAGGTGGAGGGAAATCAGCCTTATACCTGAATCACAGTCTAGGTTCCGGGTGAGCGGGCTGTGTATCTGTAGGCCCTGGAAAGCTGTCTCCTGTTCTGGAGGCTCCCTCCCTCTCTGCTCCATCTCCTCAACTCTCTCACCCCTGTTTCTGAATCTGTCTCCATCTCTGTCTCTTAGTTGGGGTCCCGTCTCCGGTTTCTCCACGATGGCCCCGGGGAGCTCGTTCCTCCTCCCAGCCAGCGTGAACTGTTTGCCTGAGACAGTCGGTCCATCCAGTCAAACAACCGCCCAATTCAGACTCCTCGTCTGACTGACGGGTTTTTTTCCCCCTGCTAAATTTACTTGCATTTTTGACTGAATTGGCCATTCAACAGAGGTTGTGTCCACATGCCCCTACCCCGCCCCATGCCAACAGATGAACAGGCTCACAGATGGACACACACACAGAGCCAGGAGGACCCTGGCAAGCTCACACATACATGTAGTCACATGGTCTTGGGTGACACTCTTGAGCACACATGACCGCCAACACCCATATGATCGCACACATGTTTCTAGGGTAGTGCCAATGGTGGCACATGTGAGCACACACAGACTGTACACACCTTCACAGTCAGTTACTGTGCCTCATGCCTCAAGCCATGGAGAGATCTTTGTACACCTAGGACCTGTTGGGAAGCCGTGGGGAAACATGCACAGGCAGAGCCGTCCTGCGCCCCAAGGCTGGGCAGTCACGGTGCCTTCCTCTGAGGCCAGCTCATGTTGTACCTTCCTTTCTCCCCCTCAGCCTGTCTGGTCATCTCAGGCCGCCACACGAGTCCCTGCAAGCCTCAATAGTAGCTCCCAGACCCCGATCCTAAAAGGGGACTCTTTTTTTTTCTTCCAAGGACAATAAATATTTGCTCTTTGGGAAACTGCTGGTGGGAGAGTACAGGGTTTGGCCCAGCAGTGGGGAATGTCCAGGGCAGTTCAGGGAGGCCTCAGGCCATGCTGGGGGGAGGGACTGGGCCCCTCCGGAAGCTGGAGCAGCAGGCAGAGCTGGGGAGCCAGGGATGAGGCTGCATCTCCCTCCATTGCCTCTGACCCAGCTAAGGCCTTTGCTCCATTCCTCAGGGCACACACTGGCATCCCCTCCTCCCATCTGCTCCATCTTAGATCCTCATCCCAACCCTCACCCCTCCAGAGCTATTTTTCACTTTTGTTCACCCTTGACAATTCCCCACCTCTTTCTCTTATACTTAGGATGCACAGCCATGACTAAATAAGGGGTCACTCTTCCCATATATGTTTCCAATGTGCCTCTTAAGACCAGCCATTGAGGACATGGCTGATGCTCCCCACACCTGACCTTGCCCCTCAGACTGGGCCCCTGAGGTCAAGGTGATGTCCTCTTCTCATAATGGACAAAACCTGGTCAACAGTATCCCCCATCCTATCCCCCATCAGGCACTGGCCCCTGGAGACTCCTGCCTGCCCACCCCTCCCTCATGTTCAATTGGGCTCCCAAATATAGCGGCCGTGGCCACAGCCGGCCAGGACACCACAGCCCCAAGCGTCAGTCCTGGGCTGGGATCAGAGGGGCAGGAGCTGATTATAGGTCCCCGGGCCAAACCCAGGGCTTGCCTGCCAGCCCGCTGGGCCCTGCCACCCCCACCCCCAGAACCACAAGGTTGGAGCATCTGGTCCCCGTCAGCACAGTGGGCAGAGGGAGGGGCCTGAGGGTTGTATTTGGCCTGCAGAGGACAGAGTTGTCTGTGTGTGGCGTGGGGGTGGTGAGGACAGGCTGGGACTCAGGGACACTGACTATCCTCTGAACCCAGGAACACCCGCCTCCACCCGTGGCCTCTGTGCAGATGTGGAAACTGAGGCCAAGAGGAGCCAGGAACTGCCTGGGTCACAAGCAGAAGCATCGCCTGCTTCCCCTTTGACCACACCTTCCCATCTTCTAAGACATGGGCTGCGCCTCTGGGAAGCAAGCCACATCCTGTTGGTGGCAGAGAAGCCCTGCTGGGAAGTCCTCCTTGGAGTTTGACTTTCACCCAAGGCTCCAAAGGTGTGCGGTGATACAGAAACTCGCTTCTCCAGGTCCTCATGTCTGCCTGTGCCACCTTTAATCAGGTTGCTGGGCAGCTCCTGCCCTTCTTGGAGCCTGGGTCCCTCATTTGTGCAACTGAGCAGCAGCTAGGGGTCTGTATCAGGGCGTGGTGGTGGGCTCGCCTCTCTGCAGAGACACGCATGAACCCTGATGGGTGAGCCTGTCCACGCCCACATGGGGTCCCCAGGACCTGCTGCATGGCAACATCTGACCTACTTCTAAGGCTCTGGGTCTGGCCCAGGCCGCGTTCTTGACTCCTCCGGGAAGTGTGGGCCTGTGTCCCAGCCCAGAGGCCATGGGCCAGGAGGGGCGGTCTAGGGCGGGCCAGGGCAGCCTTCGGAGCCTGCGGCCTGGGGGACAAGGGCACATGGGGAACCTGACTCTCTTTCCTTGCCCCTTCTAGACCCAAGGGACCGGGCCTTAACCATTCTTCCCCACCCTGATGCCCAACCGTCCCCTCCACATGGTGACCATATTTCAGCTCCCCAAACTGGCTCTGAAAGGATGCGGGACATTCCTCATGTCCCTCTGAACACTACCAGGAAGTTCTGCCAAGCACTCACCCCTCTGTTTGCCAAGAGTATGTCCCTCCTCCTCCCCTCCCCCCTGTTGCAGGGTATCAGGCAGGCACTGGGGCTGGTGCTACGTGGACAAACAACAGCCTCAGTCTTGGGTCTTAGTCTAGGGTCTGGGGTCTGCAGTCTCGGTTTAAGGTCTTGGATTAGAATCATGAGCTTTGAAGTCTGGGTCCCCAGAGTGGGCTCTGGGTGTAGGACTCTGGGCTTAAGGTTATAAGTTAGGGGTTAGGATTTGAGACCTGAGTCTGAGGGTTCAGGTTCCAGTGTGGAGTTTATGGAATCTGGGGTTTGGGTTCAGGATTTGAAGGCTGGTTTCTATCCCTTCTACGCCCCCTGCTGGCTGGTCATCATAGTCAAATCACAGTCTCTACTGTGGAGTCACCCCTACCTCTTCAGATTGACTAGTGGGGAAGTGGAGAATAAGAGCAGACCTGACCTAAGGTGGGTTTAGGGGCTCTTGTGGCTGCATTGCTGTGCCAGGGTGCCCCCTGACGCATCAGAGTTTCTGTCAGTTGGTAATCCCTCCCTCACCAATTTCACCACCCTAGGAATGAGAATTGGTGGGAGATTCCAGACCCTCTATGAGAACTAAGTAAATTGAGATGTTTGGAACATTTGTTCAGCCAGCATTTATTGAATGCCTATTGTGTACCAGGCTCTGTTCTAGGCTCTGAGGATATATTTGTGGAGAAAAAAAAATCTTTCTATGCCATCTGACAGATGTGGGAGGTGAGTGGTAGGGAGGGGAGATGTGTGAGAGGAGATAACAAGGAAACCAGGTCATTTGAGGATGTGCAGGGATGCAGAATCAGGGTGAGAGAAAAGGAAGAAGGAGCAGGTCCAGGTTAGTCTAAGGAAACTTCTCAGAGGAGGTGACATCTCACTGAGACCCAGGATGACAAAGCAAGCAGTGGCCAGGGTCCCAGGTGAGGGTATCAGCGGAAGGAAACAGTCTGTGCAAAAGTGTGGGGGGTTGGGAAGAACCTGGAAGGAGGCTGGTGTGCTAAGGGATCTCCTGCCTCTATCCAGGACCTGGATCTTCCCAGCATCTCCCCTTGACTGGTGGAAAGGAGAGATGAGGTGACTGATGTAGCTAGGGCTCTGTAAGGTGAGACATGAGCTTCTGTATTAGGCTGGGCCACCACTTGGGCCTTAGAGTTGGGGCATGGGCCATAGGAATAGGATTTAGACCTCATTCCAACCCCTCCAGGTCTCCCCAGGTCCTGCTGCGCAGGGATGGGGGTGGTTGTCTGCTGGACAATCATTCCCATAGGGCTCAGGCTGGTGCTTAGGTGAGTGCCAAGTCATGGTATTTGGCCTGTCCTTGCTGCCAGTGTCCCAGCATAGCCTGCCCACATGCCCATTCCTGCTTTGCTTCTGGTCTCATACAGTCAGTCCAGCTTGGCAATCAAGGGTACAGGCCCTGCAACTGCTTGGGTTGAGCCCCACAGAGCCTCCTGGGGGCTGGATACTAGTTGCAGATTTCAGAGTGGTCTCATGGCCCCCTTGCCCTCAGGAACCCAGCTCAGAGAGTCCAGCCTCTATATGAGCCCTGGGGAGGGAGTGGAGAACAGTTCTGTGTACATTGTCCCCACTCAGAAGTACATCTGTCCTGTGCATAGGGAAGGGAGCCAAGACACCCCCACCCAGGCCCAGAAAAGTGGTGCTGTGTGGCTTCGGCTGGCTGCATGGTTGTGCCGACCTTGTCACGGACCTGGGAACCATGCCCAAGCACCATGTCACTCTCCCTTGTGCTAACTGAAGGTGGGTGGTTTCCCAGGGATGGCGGCTGTGTGTGGACAGAGAGATGTGATGGGAGGTCTTGGTGACCCTGTGTGTGTCCTCTGTCCTAGGCCTCAGTGTTTCCCGTGATGAGTGAAAGTTTACTGGCTGGTACCTCACTGGCTGTGCCTATGAGGCTGGAGCCTCTGGGGTCATCCAGAGTCTGCTGTCCTGAGGGTGGCTAAAAAAGCCTAGGCCTCGGGCTACTCAAGCCTCTCTCTGTGTGTCCTTGCTGGCTGTCTTCTCCTCTTGTGGTATTTCTGATTCTTCTCTGTGGACCCGCCCCCACTCCTTTCTTTCTCAATACTATTGCCAAACATCTGGAAGAAAAGTGAAAAACTTGCTCCCCCCCCAGCACCGGATGTTGTCAGATTTCCAGATGTGGGGTGTTCTGCCCTCCAGATGAAGGGAAGAATGTCCTGTGTTCCAGCTAGGAGGGGGCCTGTCCTTGTCCCTGGACTGCTGTCCCTTCACCGTGTGGCTGAGTAACGGGATGAGAGGGACCCTGGCCTGGCAGGAACATGGTAAGAGCACCCCAGGTAGAGGTCCTGGTGGCTCCTCCCCTCCGGCCCCCCTCTCTCTACATTCAGGAAATCCCCTGGGGTTTGTTGTGAGGGGGGTGTCTCTGAAGTTTCTATCAAAGGCTCCAGGCTCTTAAAAATAACAAGAAGCACCTCCTTCTACCCTCAGGCGCAGACACTGGGTGAGGACCAGAGCCCAATGTGTTTGCAATACGTCCACACTCTCAGAGCTTAGTGCCTGGAGGGCCTCAGCCACCTCAGCCTTCCCACCTCCCAAAATGGTGGTCAGTCAGGCTGTACTCTGCCAACACCATGTCCTGAGGACTGGGCTCTGAGGGTGAGCATGACAGTCACGTGGGCCCTGGGTGAAAAACCACAGGTGAGCATCCCGCGCTGGGCACCAGGGGGCAAACCTTGCCTGCTTCTCTGAGATCCCTGAGGAGCGGGCCTGTCAGGGTCCCCACCAAAAGGACTGGCAGAGGGAAATACGGGGCTGTGGGAATGGCGTCTGAACGCTCCCAGAAAGACAAGGCAGTGGGCCAAGCCTTGAATGAGCTGAGAGGAGGTGGGGTAAGGGCACTGGGGTAGAGGCACAGTGCGCACAAAGGTCTCTGAGGTGCATGTGGAAAGTGAGTCACTGGGAGCTGGGGAAGAGGAGCAATAGGAAACACGCGTGCACGCACACATACATGCCCTTTTCCCACTAGAGAGACACAGGGCACCCCGTCCCCTGCTTACTCCCCACCCCCCCGCCCACATACTCAGACACACAGAGGCAGAGCACAGAAACACCACACACCACACACGCCCACCCAGGCAGGTGCTCATGAAGGCGGCTGTGGGACTGCTGGGTTGTTGAATGAGTCGTGTGACTATCCTGAAGGGAGCAGCACCCCTACAACTGATACTTGGGGTGTTCCATGAGCCCCTTGACCCGTGACTGAGACTACAGCTGCTTGCCAGCTATGATCAGACATACACAGAGACGCATATAAACACCCAGACACAAACAGAAATGACACCCACAGACACACTGTAGACACACACAGACATGTGCACATTTGTAAACATCCAGACAGCCCCACAGAGCTGATGCAGAGACAACGCAGACCATTCCCCAGAGACACAGCACACTCAGGCCTGCAGCTCACAGAGACATCCAACCAGGGCACACAGTTACAGAAGCCTTCCCCCAGTAGCTGCACAGAGACCCCCCTCACTACACAGACACCCCGATGCCCAGAGACAGTGCACGTACACACTCATGACTCGCCCCATCAGAGATGAGTGCATACGTGCGCACACACACACACACCCAGACAGAGACAGCACACACGGTTACACACAGACCTCCCACCATAGATATCCCCCTAGACACACATAGCACAGACCTCCTCCACCCCCCACATAGACACGGACACAGTAGACTTTGATATACAAATGGAGGTTGAACTCAAGAGTACCCGTAGGCGATCTCAGGCCTCCTGCCCCCAACGCAACACACACTTGGCCTAACCTTCTGCACCTGTTCAGTTTATTGACCTGCTGAGGAGCAGCAGGGCTCGGGGAGTAAGAGTGGTGGGACCTATGTGGGGGTGACCCAGTAGTGGCCTCTGCCCGGCCCTGTCCAGACCTTTCTCTCCCCAACAGGTGATTGGGAGGAATGGAGAGCTCTTCCTCTCCCCCACCATTCCTGAGCCTGAACAATGCCCTCCCAGACCTCAAAATAGCACCTGAGTCCAGCCAATGTCCTTTTATGGCCTTGTCCCTATTGTGCTCTGTGGGGGCGGGGTGGGGTCATGAGGTATCCAGGCAGGATAAAGCCCTGGGCACCAGAGGCTCATCTACCCGGCTGTCTGCTGCCTTCTCTCCACATCCCTCTCAGAGCTGGTAGTCCCCATGGCCCCCAAAAAGCCAGAGCCCAAGAAGGATGAAGCCAAGGCAGCCCCCAAGGCGGCCCCAGCTGCCGCACCAGCACCTGCACCTGCACCTGCGCCAGAGCCTGAGGGCCCCAAGGAGCCTGCGTTTGATGCCTCCAAGGTCAAGGTGAGTGTGGGAACTGTGTTGTGATAGGAAGGGCCGGGCAGGTAAGTGGGTCTCAAAGTGGATCCACCCAGCCTTCAGAAAGGCTGGAGTCAGACCATTATTTTTGCCCCTCCTGCCCCCCTTTTGGATTAGCCAGTGGAGGGCAGGGAGGCTTTGCCAGGACTCCAGGAAAGTCTGGACTGGGCCTGAGTCAGACTAGAGGCCTTGCGCAGAGATCAGACAGTTGGAAAGGCTCAGGCACCAGGAGGCCTGGGCCGGTGGGTCAGTGGCCAGGCTTTAGGCAAGAGACATCCCCACTGCAGACCAGGTGGTGTTGGGAATGGACTCTCCTTTGTCTTTCTCCCTGGACTGCACATCCGTGGAGGATCCCAGCGTTGCCTGTTCCCTCGCCCCTGCAGCCAGGCAGGGATCTTCTTTGTTTGGCCGTGGGGTCCCAAGTCTGCGCCAGGTCCCTCGATGGATGGGTGGGGAGCAAAGGGAAGAAGGTCCCGGCTCAGGCTGGGTAACACTCACCTCTGCCAAGGTCCCTGAGCCCCAGGACCGGTAGGGTCTCAGAATTTAGTTGGCGAATTGAGGCACAGGCTGGGTAGGTCTTACTGGACGCTGTCGTGGAGCTGTGATCAGCAGCCCCAGAAACCCTGCCCCCAGCTGGGAGGTTTGTCTCAGAGTCTAAACTTGGAGAACAAGCCATGACTCCTACCTGTGGCATCCGCATAGCAGCACGCACCCTGTGTTCTGCCTGTTCCCTGTTCTTGGCTGGCCACCGGCCCCTGCTGCCCTGGCTTCCTGCTGGGGCCCCCCCTGGAGCCTCCCTGGCCCTGTAGGATTCCCACATGCCCAGAAAGACCTGCAGTGGTCTGCCCACATCCACTTCCAGTCCAAGAATCCTTCCTGGAGGTGCTCACCTTGTCCTTCGACCTGGATTCAAATCCTAATTCTGCTCCATCTGCCTGCTGATGAAAGGCTTGCTTTTCTCAGCTGTGAAATGGGGCAGTGAGGCCTCCTTCGAAGCTGTCGGGACCAGTCACAATAAATGCTCACTGGAGCTGGCTCCTGGCCTCTGACCGATCTCCAGGCTTGTGTGCCACAGGCTCATGGGTGAGAGTCTTACCACCCCAGGTCCATGGTGGCATTGTCCACTCTCCAGTGCTCTGAGGTTGGCAGTATGCCCTGTGAGAGTCAGAGTAGTGAAGACCATTATTTTTGCCCCTCCTGCCCCCTTTTGGATTGGCCAGTGGAGGGCAGGGAGGCTTTGCCAGGACTCCAGGAAAACTAATCTCAGCAGGTTTCCTGGTGGAGAGAGAGAACTCTCTGGGCTCAGCCGTGACAACCAGTTCTTTCCCACACTAGACTGAGCCAGTGCCAGTGACAGAGTGGCAGGGGTGGGATGACCCTTTGCTCTGGGGTGCACCATGGAGATGGGTGGGGCTTAGAGGGAGCAGCAGTGGCAGATACCCCTTCCCCCAAGCTCCTTTCCCTCATGTGACCTTGACCTTGGGACCAGTGACTGCAGTGATAAAAATAGAACTGGTATCGGGTGAGGAGGGGGACACTTGGTCCCAGGAGACCTCCTGACCTGAGTCGGCCCTCATGAGACCTCATCAAACACTCAACAGCACTTCCAGGCTCCCGCTGTGCTGTCATTAGGGGGCTGCGTGCATTCATGGATGGAGGTGAGTCCTCCATATAACAGTGATGCCCAACCTCTGGGCTCTGTCAAGGGCAGACACATGTAAACAAATGTGGGTATATACATGCCAACACACATGTGCGCATGTGGATAACACACACAGATAAGCTCTCACGCAGAAGAAGCCTGCTGGCCTTGTTTCTCCTGCCATCTACCTCGCATCATCTCCCATCTCCCTCTTGTGGACAGTGCTGTCCCCTGGGCTGTAGAAATGGGGAGCTGGGAAAGTCAACCTGGCCACATCTTGTGGGAAGAGTAAGGCGGCAGAGGGTGTCCTGGGTGGTGGAAGCTGGGCTGCCGGAGAGGAGGCAGGATAGGGCAGCTGAGCAGCTGAGGCCTGGGCTGGCCCACGCGCAGAGCCAGGTATTCAAAATTTTGGGGTCTCTTTTCAGATCGAGTTCACACCGGAGCAGATTGAAGGTGAGCAGTGGTCTTGAACCCGGGGGGTTGCTGGGTTGGGCCTGGGGCCCTCAGTCTGTGTGTCCTGGCAGCGGTGCCGGGCAAGTGGAGGTGGGCTCAGCCTGGGAGGATGCACTGCTTACTTCCTCTCCCACAGAGTTCAAAGAAGCTTTCCTGCTGTTTGACCGCACCCCCAAGGGTGAGATGAAGATCACGTTTGGCCAGTGTGGGGACGTCATGCGAGCCCTGGGCCAGAACCCCACACAGGCTGAGGTGCTCCGTGTCCTGGGGAAGCCCAAGCAGGAAGGTTGGTACATCCAGGTTGAGACCTCCCCAGTAGCATCAGTCCCCAAGGAGTCTGCTAGCAGGGAAGATGGTGGGGGCTGGGGAGCACCATGGGAGCCTCCCTGATGTGCATTCTCCTGACACCCTCCCATGGCCTGGGTGAGGACAGGGAGGCCAGGCTCAGGTTGAGGCTGATGATGAGCAGTGACATCACTGTACCATCTGACCCCATGTCTGTTTTGCAGGCCTGCTGGTCATTGTGACTGACACCAGCAGCACAAACTAGCTTCAGTAGCTGGTATGAGGGGGGTTAGGGACATCCAGTCTCCGCCTCCCATAGTCCTCTCTGCCTCCTGGCATCTCTTTGTGTGGGTCAGGTTTGGTGTCACATACCTCCTTGGTCAGAGACTTGAGGTAAAGTCTGTAAGACAGAGACACCAGGGAGGGCTGCTCCTTGAAAGAAGAATGGAGGTTCTGGATGGAGCCCACTATGGTGCCATGGCAGCGAACTGTCGTTACAAAGCCCAGAACTCTCTGTGAGTGCTGTGTGCATGGCAAATGGGGTAGCATGCTCCGGGGACCATGAGGGCCATCACACCTCACTTTAGGGCACAGGGGAAGTGTGTGCCCAGTGCTGTACCCCCAAAGCCCAGGATTGGGGCCATCTCTCCACAGAGCTCAACACCAACCTGATGGACTTTGACACATTCCTGCCCATGCTTCAGCACATCGCCAAGAACAAGGACACAGGCACCTATGAGGACTTCGTGGAGGGGCTGCGGGTCTTCGACAAGGAGGGCAATGGCACTGTTATGGGTGCCGAGCTCCGCCATGTGCTGGCTACACTGGGTGAGGGTGGCCTCCCTTGCGTCCCTATTCCTCCTGGGCACCAGAGACTACTCGGTCACTCCCAGACCCGTGTCTCATCTGTGAAATGGAGAGTGATACAGTCAAGGCAGGTGACACAAATGTGGGGGATTTGGAGTTAGGCAGGAGTAAAGAGTGTGTTGGTGCAGCTCACAGAAATGAAGAGCAGCAAGGACAGTGCTGGGGACACGGTGGGGCAGGAAGGAGGACCAGCGCATCCTGGTGTTCATTGTCTCGAGGTCAAATCCAGAGCCACAGTGTCAAGAGGCTTGGTGGGTCATCTGCCTGCTTCTTGGGCATCCTGACCTCCGGGGGCCGTGTACACCTCTCAATCCTGCCTCCACAACCCCGTGCCTACCTGGCAGCAGCGCCTCTTTGCAAAAGAACTCTCTCTAGCAGCAAATAGTCACGAAGCATCCAGTGTGGCTCAGCCCTGTGCCAGTCTCTGGGGCCTGTGAGTAGGCATGGCTGGGAGGGAAACTGCCTCAGGAGTGTGTGGAAGCGCAGCCCAGCGCACACATAAGTGCAGCAGAGGGAACATACCAGGCTGGCCTGGGGAACAGAGGTGGTGTCTTTTGGTACTTCTGCAATCATCCCTCGAGGTATCCCACTTCTCCCTGTGAACCCTTCCTCTGGCCTAAAGGCCTACCCCAAGGGACTGCTTTCAGGGTGGTGGGAAGCCTGACCTCCTCTTGGTGGAAGGGACACCAGCAACCTATTGAGGATAGAGGACAGTGAATACTGATGCTGTGAATACCAAGATGGCACAGTTATGACCAGAGCCCAGGTTTGAGGTGGTGCTGTACACCCCAGGTTCTTCCCATCTTGACTTGCCACTGATTCTTCTTATCTCAGAAATAGGTCTCACCTTTGCCTTGTGAGCAATGACAGCTGCACTGGCCCCAGTTGTGAGGTGCAGGGATACTGGGGAGGCAGGACCACTTGCAGAGGAGCTCAGTGAGTTTCCCCGCCCTTCCCCCACCTTTGTACCTGCTGACAGTGCTGATTCAGCCTCCCACCCCTGCCAGGTGAGAGACTGACGGAAGATGAGGTGGAGAAATTGATGGCTGGGCAAGAGGACTCGAATGGCTGTATCAACTATGAAGGTAGGCTCCTCAGGGAAGGTACTGGAGGCACTGGCTCCCATGCTCTGCTCCCCAGCACCGAGCCCCTGCCACTCATTTTGCCATTTTTTCCAGCATTCGTGAAGCACATCATGGCCAGCTGAGTCTTTTAACCAGGTGAGATCCCTGCTTTCCAGAGTCGCTGTCACTTTTGCCTCTGCTTTTGGTCCTGAGCCCTGGCACTAATGCCTCTGCCATCCAAACCCCCTGCTGCAATTTCCTCATCTCCATCAACTCCAGTTCTCAGTTGGCATCCTGCTGCCCCCACCCACACCCTCCACTCTAACCTGTGACTACCTTCTCTCTCAGAGTCCAGGGGAGGCCAAGGCCGGGGCAGCCCTCCTCCCATTCATGATGCTATTAGTGGCCTGGAGTGCAGGAGGGAGGGGACCACATCAAGATTTCTGCGTTAGGTCTCTCCACTGACCCTACAGACCTTTCTACATGGTCATCTCCTGCCCCACCAGGCTGTGCTTACATGTGATGGTACTTCTGTCCCCACCCCCAAGACCTCATGAATAAACAACTTGTCTGCCTGTTTACTTGTCAGTCTCCCTGCCTGCCTGCCTGCCTCCCTCCCTCCCTCCTTCCATCT
>PVHY01027916.1:0-15756 GCA_004024945.1 Uropsilus gracilis | reverse complement strand
GATTGAAGTGGGGGCTGGAACCTGGCAGAGGGCACGCTAGCACAGAGCACTTAGGCAATGCCCCTCGGCCTTGTGGGAGGAAGGTGAGCGAGAATATAAAAAATGGCACTGAGTGGGACTAGAGGGTTGATGGGCTGATTGGGTCACCCTGGCCCACGAGAGGGAGGGCGGGCCAGCAGCAGGTGTGTGTCGGAGGCGCTTGGAGCTGCGCAGGAAATGTGCGGTGGGCTTGGTTTTTAGGAGCTGGTGTGTGGCTCTTACTCTGGTCAGCTCTCCAAGCTGGGTAGACCAGAGAGGTCTTCTCCAGGGACCAATCATGTGGTTAAGCCCGGGAGGGTGGAGAGAACGCCAGAACGGGTAGTGTTTGAATGCTAGGGGAGAGCTGTCAGAGGGAGAGGGTGTGTTGGAGGAGGGGCAGAGTGCACACATCAGAGGGGCGGTGGCCGCAGCCGGCAGTGGAGTCCAGCAGGGCAGGGGCGGTGAGGGCAGGGGCTGTGTGGGCAGGGGCTGTATGGAAAGAGGTTGTGCTGGGCAGGCAGCAGTCTGCATCTCTGCTGGGCTCCTGGCTTTGCTCACGAGGGTGCTCAGAGCTGCTCGCTCAGTGCGGAGGTGGACAGACAAAGAGCTGGGAGGAAACGGTCTATCCTTCCTGTCCCAGTGGACTTTGACCTTGGCTTATGGCACTCTCCAGTCAACACGGGGCTGGCTTAGTGGGGTGTTAGGATGGAGAGTTGGGGTGCTACTCAAGAGGCAGGGTAGTAACACACCCAGACTTCAAGGAGCAGAGCCCAGCACAGAAGGAGAGCCACTGGGTCCAGGGGGACTCGTAGGGTCAGTGAAGCCATTCCCCAAAGGGCACGTCAGAGCTGGTGATTTCCTGGGGGCTGTGCTTGGAGTTGTCGTAATGGATGGCTGGAGGCTTTCATGGGACCACGCATGATGTTCTCCTGCAGAGGGGGAGGGGATGGAGCTCTGGTCACCGCCTGCAGAGACTCCCATCCTGGCTGGGGACACTGGGGAGAGGCCATAGTCAACAGCCTCATTTAGCAGGAGAAAGTAGCTCCAAGAGGTGAGCCCCTGCTGCCCCCTTGTCACAGCCAGGCAGCCGCATGGGCCAGCCCAGCCACTGGTGCCCAGCACTGTACCTCCTGACCCCCCGGACCCCCCAGCAGCATTTAGCCAGAATTAACTGTACATTAGGATGGAAAGGGGTCTCCGTCTCCTCCACTTCAGCTTGGGGTAGGGGGGGTGCAGGTACTTAGACAAAGCTGTCACGTGTTATCATCTGCAGGTCAGCCAGAGCTGGGGGGGGGGGGCTTTAGTAGGCGGCTTCAGGACAAGGGGGGCTTGGCTCACCCTCCTGGCATTGGTATCTGTGGACTCTGAGTCACATGGGAAAGCAGCAGAGGCCAGAGCAGAAAGGAGGTGGAACCTAAGATGCTGGAAACCGATTGCAATTGCTAGTGGAAACATCGATGGGACACAAAAGAGAGGCATGTGCTTGGGACGTCTTCTCAGGCAGTGGGGGCCCCAGAGCAAAGTGGGGGGCTGCTGTGTTTCTTTTACATTGAATCTTTATCGTCACCCCCCCCAAAAAAAAAAAAAAAACTCCTGTGTTTCCTTTTTACTGGTGAGGCAGCCTGAGACCCCAGGGGATGGGACCTTTCTGGGGTTGCTGCCTCAGTTAGCAGGCTGTGGGCGAGGGGCCACCCCCACTATCCACTGCAGGAGCCCTGCCTTGCCCCCACCTGAGCTCATTCCCAGCTGAGGACCACAGCAGGGAGGTCTCAGGTCTCGGAACTTCCACAGTTCCTGGGTCATTTGTTAGTCATCTTACAAAGGTGGGTTAATCATTTGACTGAGGTCACACAGCTAATGAGCACAGAGGCCTGGGACTGTGACGATGGTAGCTGGTTGATTTATCCCCACTTGACAGATGTGGAGACTGAGGCTTGAGAAGGCAAGTGGCTTATTCCAGGCTGTTGTAAGTGGTGAGAAACTCTGTGGAACCCAGGTCTCCCCACTGCTCACCTTGGGCTCTGGATGGCAGAGGGGTGACCTTCAGGAGGGGGTGGGGGCATGCCCAGGGCCACAACCTTGAAAGTGTCTCTTCTGCTCCTAGCCTGGCTAGGGGGTGCTTTTTTGGGGGGGGGGAGGCAGGAGGGTTGTGCTCATGGGTGTGTGATGGCAATTGTTCTTCTGAGAAGGTGAATATTAGCATATTGAATACTCTTCTGGAGGTGTGGGCGGGATTTTTTAAAAAGGCTTTCATTATTTTCTGCATTTTCACATCATGCTCTTATAATGGCAAGAATTTGGAGAACAGGTGTAAACTAGGCACAGATTTCCTGGATCTGCAGGGGCCCTGGCCCTGAGGGGGTAGGGGTTGGGCATTGCAGCCCTTGTTGTCTCTTCACACTTATCTCACTATGTCTGTTTGCAGTGTCAGCTCCCAGGGCCTGGAGAGGGACCCCCAACAGGGTGGAGGCTGCCTCAGAGAGAAGAGTGCAGGGAGGGGGGTCCCAGCTGTGGGTCCCAGTCTTTTAGGAATAAAGCATGAGGGGCAGGACTGTGCTTGGAAGTGCTTCCGGTTTATTTTTGCAAAGTAGCATCTGATGGAAATGTGGGCAAAGATCCAGGAGCCTGCAACAAATAACTCACCTGCAACAAATAACTCACCTGCTGTCCACTCTCAGTCCTTGCTCTTCCCCAAGCGAGTTAGAGTTATCTGCGTTATCTGCTCGCAGTTGCAGGACAGACTCGTTTTCTATCTGGAATTTTGTAAGCGGCTTTTCTTTTCCTCTTTTTTGAGACTAGGTCTCACTATTTTTGCCTGTGGAACTGCAGGCTCACGTTGCCTGGGGTACCACAGACCCCAGCCTCAAGCAATCCCCAGCCTCAGCTTCCCAGGTAGCTGGGATTACAGGCACGCACCATCACGCCCAGCTAATTTTTTGGGACTAGGTCTCGCTATGTGCCCCCGGTGGGACTTGAACCGCGATCCCTGGCCCCAGCCATGGCTTCCCAGGCTGCCGTTTACGGGCATGTGCCACCATGCCCGGCCTGTAAGCAGCTTTTAACCTCCACCACTAGATGGTTCAGGTTTCCACTATCCTGCTCACTTCAAACCACTCTTTCTTTAGGTGCATGACTGTCTTTTCTTTTTCTCATCTTCTCTCTTTTGTGTGTGTGGGGGTGTGCGTGTTTCTAGCTTGTTTCTAGTTGTTCACTATGACAAGGTGGTAGTTTTTCTTTAAAAACAAAATTAGTCCCCTAGGATGGATTTTCAGGAACTTGAATTCCTGGATGAAGTAGGCTGAGAACTTACCTTTTCAATTGACTTTTGCAAATGATGGGCACAACTCTTCAGAGTTACTTCCCTGGGTATTACCTTTGGAACCAGTTGGCTGGCAGCTGGGGCTGGGCCTGGGCTGTGGGAAGCCTCCATCCCCAGCCAGAACCCTTGGGGGTGTGATTAGGCCTAGGTAGTGGCTGAGGGCCTGCTCGCTCCAGGGCCAGTTTTCCCACTGAGGTGCTGGGTGATTGGCTGGTTCCTACCTGCTGGCTCCCACCAGCCACCTGGTGAGGCTATGCTGCTCAGGGGGTACATTTAGCCTGAAGATTCTGCGCAGGTCTCACCTTCCATAACAGAGACCCAGAGAGGCGTTGACTTGTGCTTTCTAGCCCCTTTTAGGGAAGCTCTGAAAGTTGATCTTTCTCTTTTCTGCCCTTTTCCCCAGAATTTGTTCCTGGCTCCTCACTCCCCAGGTCTCCGGCATCTGCAGATTCAGGAGCCTCTACCTCCAAGAGCACCAGGACCTGCTCCTCCATCAAGAGCGAGCTCTGCATTACTATGGATACCGAATCCACGTACTCTGGCTATTCTTACTACTCAAGCCATTCGAAAAAATCTCACAGACAAGGGTATGTAAGCTGCTACTGGGCTGTTTTGCCTTTTGGGGAAACATGCAGGTGGGTGGGGCTTTCTCAGCCCCCTGGTCAAACAGGGGTTCCTCATGCAAGCAGGGCCCCTGACTGCTGGGCCCCCGAACTTGCTAGTGTGTGAAAGGCTGAGCAGCGAGCACACAGCCGGTGTGCTGTGGTAGGGACTGCACCACCAATTTGCCTTTTACAGCTGCTGTTGCAGTTTGGTGGCCTTAACTTCTCAGGATTGATTTGCAATTGAATTTTCTCCCTGCAGGCAGAGGTTCTTGCTTCTCAGTTCTTCTCCCAAACCTTTACCCAGAATGTGAATGAAAGTTTTGGAGAAAGTGTTAATGTGTTACTTTGCCTCCCAAAGCTGCTGACTCATGGCCCATTATGGGCTGGCTGGCTGCAGGGAGTGGTCTGGCACCTTCTTCCTTGCTGACTAGCAAGGGCACAAACCTAGCTTTGGAAATGTGGTCCTGGGTGGTGGTGGGGGGACGAAGCTCCTTCCTCTGTGTGGAGAGAGAGGGTCTGTGGGAAAGGGTCTGTGCTGAGTCCACAAAGCTTCTGTCCGCAGGCTGTGGCGTATGCCCTGAGCCAGAAGGGAGTGAAGGGCTGGAGATGCACTTCCAGGTCACAGTGCAGGACTAGACCTGCAGAGCTGCTGATTTCCTGAGACCCCTCGCCTGTACCAGGGGTTCAGCCAGACCCCCCTTTCAGGGCTGTTGTGGGGTGAGGTCAGGCACATAAAGCCCTTAACACAGTTTGTTGTTGGATGGCCCTTGCCATGCATCTCAGCACCATATCCAGAGACCCTGCTGGCCATAGGGGTCACCTTGCTGGATTGGGACCTTGTTGGCGCTGGTGTTGCCCAGACTGTTGACCCCGCAGATGCAGCTCAGTGCAGAGAGGATGGATATAGAGCCAGTAGTTTACATGGGTGTAAACCAGAGCAAGGCCTGGGGGGAGAGGCTTGAGCTGGCAGGGGTGGCCATCCTCGGGGAGCAGACTCAGCCCAGATAGGGGCTGATGGAGTTGGTCATCTCTGCTTTATCTTACGGTCCTCACTGTGCAGCTGTGTAGTGTGCAGTTAAAAGCATGCATGGGATAAAAGTTCAATCTGCGGTTTTCAGCGGTTAGTTCATAGCCTGGGACCTGTCCATGAGGCCGGCTTGTAAAACGCAAGACTCAGAGTTGCAAACCTGCCGTCAGTTGTGTTCCTCCGGTCAGGGGACTGTTCGTTTGACCTGCCTATCACTGAGTCTGAGGCTCTTAGGATGATTAGGGTGATGAAAATGAGGGGTGTTTTTTTCCTACTTTTTCTGTTGATCATCTACTACTCCTACGATGACAAAACTTTGGGGAGGAGGTGTGAGTTTGTGCTGGAGCACTGGTCAGCGAAGGAAGCAGGAAGGACTAACTGGGGGTGGGGGGGTGCAGGGGTTGGGGAGAATGGGGGAGGTAAGGGGATGGGGGGTGTGAACCTGTGAACCCAACTCTGGAGAGATGATCATTGCAGGAAGAAATAACTGTGGGTGGGTGGGGGGGGTAGGGGGTGAAAGAGGGGGTGAAAGAGGTGGGCACAGCCCAGAGCCCAGACCCTGGGAAAATCGGAACCCTCCGGGCAGAAATCTAAACCCAAATTTCAACCCGTGGGTAAACAAATCAGATTAGTTATAAAACACCAAAAATAGCTGTTTTAAAAGATCATTCTGGACCTTTCTGGAAGAAGTGATTCCCTTGTGCGTGGGCCAGATTCCCCTTTCCCATGCCAGAGATGGAAGGAGACTCTCGGGTCTCATGGCGCTCGCTGCGGCCAGTGTTCTGAGCCGAGAGCCTCTCTGTCCATCCTCCGCCTTTGCCTGACTGGGCATCAGGTCCGGGTCTCCGCTTGCTGTGTCTGCAAACCTCCTGCAGCCCGGAGCTGCACCCTGCACGCTCTGCTGGTGACTCTGGAGAGTATGACTTGCACTTAAAAGGGTGCACAGGTCATCTTAGATCCCTGTGGAAAGTATGCGGGTAGCAAGGTAGAAGCTGACCTTCAAGAGGTGAATCAAGGACGGTCACCAGGTGTCTGCTCGGAGCAGCTCTGGCTGGGGGTGGCCTGTGGAGGCTTAGGAGCCCTGCAGAAGAAATGACCAGAGGGTGCCCTGGGGCAGATTCCTGGCAGGGCCTGTGCACTGGGGAGTCATGGCGGGTGGAGTCTTCCTCACAGGCGTGTGAGCACCTGGTCCCTGCCAGGGCGCTGTGTCTCCCAGAGTGTCCCACAAAGGCCGCTCACTCGGTGATTGGTTGTGAACTTGCATGGGAGCGCCGGGAAGGGGAGGGGCCGGCGGTGTGGTAATTTTAGTAGAGGTCTGGCCCAGAAAGCAATCGTCTAGTGCACCCCACTTGATATGCCTGAGGGCAGGGTGTCATCTTTGAAGGACTGGCCTGGCTGGGTTCCAAGCAGGTGACAAGCGACTCTTCTCACAAAGAGGTTAGTAGCCTGGTTTTGTGATGTCAGCTGTCTCCAGAGGGTGCCCAGTTAGCTCCCAGGAAAATGGTGCCGGGCTCTCACCAGCCTCGCCTCCCGTCTCGGGGTGGGCAGCTCCCTGCATGAAGAACTGCAGCTGCCATTACAGGGAGTCACTGTTGATGGGGTGGTTGCTGGGGCCCTCAGCCTTTGTCTCATCCTTACAGGAGTCCTAGAACATGGCGGGGTGGTACACCCCCACCCCCATTCTGCAGAGGACGAAACCTTGGTGCAGGGAGCTGGAGTCTCAAGGCTAGTAGGTACCCCAGAAGGGTGCCACCTGGAGCTTGGGGAGCCCATGCTTTCCCCCTGGGATGTGTGGAGAGCTACGGCAGGAAGGACTGGCAGAGGAAGGAGGAAAGGAAGGGCAACTCATGTGACCACTGTGCATTGTCCCAGAAAGGATGCCGGAGGGTGGGGGGGTGCACTTTTGTTCCCACGCTCAGTTTGCACGACATGAGTGTCCCACCCCAGCCGCAGCCAAGAGGAAGCAGCCGCCAGCCCCGGCTGTCAGTGGAGAGAGCAAGGGCAGGTAGTGGGCGGTAGAGAAGGAAAGGGCGGAGTAACCGGTGGGGCCAGCTTTCTCCAAATAGCCATAGACAAACAACAGAGACAGCTAACTCATCTTCCCAGGAAATGCCGGCTGCAAGGGGGAATGGTGTGGGAATCGACCAGCCTTCTGGCTGGAAGCAAGAAGGGGTTTGCAGCAGCCCCCGCCAGGGGCTCAGCCCCAGATTACCTCAACAGATGTCTTTACACACACACTTGCAGGTACAGACACATATCCGGGCCTCCTGCGTGTGCCTGCTTGCTCTTCCCGTCCCTCCCGAGTGCACACGCACGCACACACCTACTTATCTTCACTGCGCGGGCAGGTGTGTGGCGGCAGACTCCGAGATAAAGGAACAGAGATCCCTACAGCTGACACACCTGCCCAGCAGGGCACAGGGGGGATCCAGACCACTTAGGCGGAATTGCACCCCCCAGGTGTGCAGGCCCGGATTTGTAGCCCCCTTCCAGGGCTGGGGCCCTGCTCCCAGGTCCTGTGTTCACACGCCCACACACCACCAGCTGATTCTTTGACCCTCGGGAGGTGTGCTCTCAGGGGCCACTTGGCAGCCACAAGCTCCCCCTGGAGTTCAAGCCTTTGGCGCCTGGGGATGAAGGCTTGGCCCCTCTGCCTCTCGGCTGCATGCTCTGAAAGCTAATCGACAGTGTTTTTAGGGGACTTCAGCATTCAGTTGTGACTGGGAGATCTCAGGCTGTAGTGCAGGGCCAGCGATGGTCATGCAAGCTGTGGGACAGGTCTCGCTGCCTTGCCGACAGGGGCCAGCACAGTCACAGCCCATGGGCAGCTGCTGGCATGCGCTTTACGTTCACCCTTCACTTGACGCTCACCCTTCACTTGATGGTGTGCAGGAGGCGAGCCGGTCCCCTCCCAAGCAGTGGTCACCTGCTGTCCCAAGCCTTTCCCCAACCTTACTCTCTCACCTCCTCTCATAGACGTCCCGTACTTGGCAACACTGCAACTGAGCTCCCAGGGCTGTGCACAGAGGCTTTCAGACAGGCAGGACCGGGAGTGGTCCTTCCAGCCGGCACCCCCAGGCGTGGTCAGCGGAAGAGCCTGGGGGACATTTCCTGACCCACCTGCTTCCTGGTCACCTGGGTGCTGGTGGGAAACGGGGATGCCTCTCGGCTCCCTGCCAGGCAGAGTCTTTGGAGCGGGGACCAGAGGGTCTGTGCTTACATCCACATTGGTTTTCCTGCTCCCTCGGACCTGAGAAGTGCAGGCTTAGGGTTGCTGCAAGGAGGGGGAGACCCTCTCCTGCTCAGGATAGCCAGAGACTAGGTTCCGGGCGGGTTTGCTTCAGAAGTCACCTGGGAATTGTCAGCCAGTTTGCTTCACCTTTGGGTGCTGTTGGCTCTCTGAGAACCAGGAGCTCTGTCCGGCTCTCAGCAGACAGCAGCTGCCTGCTGGGGGATCTTCCCCCACCCGCTGTCTGCCCCATGGTAGGCAAGCTGTGGTGGTTGCTCTCAGTGAGCAGCTTGATTTCCAGTGGAGTTTGTGCTGTTGCAGGATGTGACCTGTGGGAACTGCGAGAATTGCTGGATTGGGGGGAGGGTGCGGGGGGTAGAGGGGCAGTCTTGTGCCTAGTGGAGCAGGGATGGGGATGGGGGAGGCATGAGAGTGGTTGTTCGGGATGGAGGAATCTGAGGCACGAGAGGTGGTTCTGGCCCAGGCCAGGTGGGTCCTGGGGAAGCATCTGCACTTCACAGAAGCAGCTCATTCTGCAGACTTACTGGGTACAGGGGACCCCCTAGGTGCTTGTTGTGTCTCAGGGGTGACCTTTTGAAGCATCTGTCATGGGTATCCCAAGTAATTGAGCCATAGTCGCCCCAGGTCACATCCAGTGGAACTCCCAGGTCGAAGGGCTGTTTCCTGTCTCTCCTGGTTCAGAAGTAGAACAGGAGGAACAGTGGCAATATTGATGCTGCCAGACCTCTGACTGCATCCATGTCGCCAGGCGGGCAGGAACACAGTAAGCCTCAGCGTCTCGTCTGTAACCGATGGTAACGCCTCCCTGACAGGCTTGTTGTCAGGACAGAAAACAGTTCGTGCACTAAGGCCCTTAGTTCACGGCTTGGTAAGGTGGGGTGGGGGCGGTGTGATGGGCGTGGACAGGTCCATCTCAAGTCAAAGAATTCCCTTGCCTCCCCCTAGCTGTCTGCCTCAAACCTGACCAGAACGCATCCTGTTTTAGCTGTCAGTCAGCCATAGGTTGTCATGGAAAGTTGCATTCCAGGATTTGGGGGACCCGATTCACTGAGGGGTCTCTGGGACCCCAGAAGTCTCCTTGCACTTGGAGGAATGACCCAGAGCTTCTCCAGGGAAGGTCTTGAGGAGGCTGGTCAAGTTGAAGCACAGGGATGTGCGGGCAGTTGTGTAAGTTGAGCGGTGGGTCATAGAACTTGCAGGGGGAGTGTCTCTGACTGATGCCCCTTACCCTCCGCTTGCTACCCACCGTCGCCCCTGATGGGAGGTGACAGCAGGGTGGGGAGAGCCACCTCCCCTGAGCCCTGCCCTGCCCTGTGCTGAGCGCTGCACATAGGACCTGTGTGCTATGGTCACTGTCCCCTTGTTTGAGGAGGAAGCTGAGGTTATCTGGGGTTGAACCTGTGGAAGCCACCATCTATGGTGGAGACAGAACTTTGTACAGTGATGATTCCTTTTGTAATGTCAGGACTGATCTCCAGCCACCGGTCCTCCTGAGACCACCTCACAAGTCCTGGGTTCAAAGCAGGTGACTTTCCTCAGTAGACCTGGAAACACACACCACCTTGCACACAGCTCTCCTGCCATCCTCGGTGCCACCTTTTGTTCTCTCGTGTGGTGTCTTTGAATTCAGCTGGAGTCTATGGGAAAGACTGTTTGCTTTGAATTTGTAGGGGTGAGAAATAGCGACTGTGTCCTGGTTTAGAAGGTCCTTTCTTCTCTTCTTATCCAAAGGGGTAGGGTGACGATGTGGCCCAGATTTTTCTGGACAGGTCAATGCTTAAAATATTTTTCTGTGTTGTCCCAATTGTAAAGGCCCCGAGAAAGAAGTGTAGGGGAAATTACTGAATCAAGTCAGTCGTTTTACCATAAAGTGAAATTCAGTTTTAGACTTAGACTTTGAAAAAAATATGATCTTTTTTAAAAAATAATTATCTGTCTGTCTGCCTATCTATCCTATCTATCTATCCTATCTATCTATCCTATCTATCTATCTATCTATCTATCTATCTATCTATCTATCTATCTATCTATCTATCTATCTATCTATCTATCTATCTATCTATCTCCCTCCCTCCCTCCTTCTCTCCCTCCTTCCTTCCCTCCCTCCATCCAAAGATGTGAAAAAAAAAAAATATATATATATATATATTTATTTCACATCTTTGTATTCTCTGGGGCTCACCCACCACCTCTCCTCCCTGACCACTCTCATGCATATTCCTCTCCCTCCCCCAGTTGTGTACTTTAGTTTGATTGTTAGCTGTTTTGACTTTTCTCTCTTTTTATTTCAGACTTGTTTCTGCTAATATGATTTCTTCTAGGTACATCTGTGTTATTGCAAAGTCATCTAATTTGTCATTTTTAATTGATAAGTAATATTCCATTGTGTATACATATCACATCTTTTTCATCTATTTGTCTGTTTTGGGACATTTGGGTTGTTTCCATGTCCTCGCAATTATAAATAGTGCTGCAATAAACATCTGAGTATAGGTGTCCCTTTGTATAAGGATTGAGGTCTTTGGGTAGAGTTCCAGAAGAGTGATTGCTGGGTCAAATGGTAGTTCCATTTTCATTAGTTTGAGGGTCCTCCACACTGCTTTCCATAATGGCTGGGCCAGTTGACATTCCCACCAGCAGTGTAAGAGTGTTCTTTTTTCTTCACATCAACACCAGCACTTGTTGCTGACCGTTTTTTTGATGTGAGCCATTCTATCTCTGTGTCTAGGAATTGCAGAAAAGAAGGTAAGGAATTAATTCCTAAGGAGGGAATAGCAATCAGCATCCTCCATGCAGGGGGGTGGTAATGGGTTGGTATTGTCAGAGTGTGTGTGTACACACGTGTGCATGTGTGTCTGTGTCTAGAATTGTCGGACATTTAAAATGAAATCTGTAACATTTTGAGGGAACTTCTACCGTTCATGTGGCATGAATTCCTAGCTGATTATCCTTTCTTTTCCAGGGAAAGAAACAGAGAGAGACATAAGTCACCCCGGAATAAAGATGGCAGAGGGTCAGAAAAATCTGTCACCATTCAGGCCCCCACCGGCGAGCCGCTGCTGGGAAACGACTCTGGGCGGACGGAGGAAGTTCAGGTAAGGCTCACGGCCATCTGTAAGCCCATGGCCCCTGGCACCATACTCTCTTTTCGGTCTGTGTTTCTCTAAGTCTTATTGCCATAAGTTCTCTTGGGTTTTTAATCTTTGTTTTTCCAGCATGTTAATTAGTTTATCTATGTCCCGTGGTTCCTGATGGGTGGGTGGACAGCCCTTCTGGCTACTGGCTGAGTCACGGCTGCTTCTGCACGGGATTGGGTGGCCTGCTTTGAATGGTGTTGGAAGGAAGCCAGCCAGGTTGACGGCAGTGCCGAGAAGGGAAAAGTTACAGGCTGCATCTCTGGAGACTCATTCTGATGGGGAGCAGTGTAAAAGGGGGGGGGGATCCCTCTCCAGGCACCCGAGGCAGTGCTGGGAAGGAGAGCCAAGTGCCCAGGGCAGGTACCTGCACATCACAGCTCACCAAGTGACGTCTGTTAGGGCCACAGTGAACGGCTGGCTGGGAAACTAAGGAGTGAGATAGTTGCAATTGGGTCCTGTGAACTTGGGGATGAACAGCCATTCCTGCTGCATCCTGTGTGCTAGGCTGTAGCCCAGGGCCTTGCCATCTGCATATTGGGGAATGGTCTCCTCTGTGGGAAAGTCTTCGTTCAGCAACTGGGTTTACTGGTTCCTGTTTGAGGACAGCTGGACATTTGGATTTTATGAGAAATCACTGTATTTTTAACTATTGGTCATTTGTTAACTAAAAAAACATGTTTAGCTTTTCTCTGTTTCCCAGAAGCCCAGCGGCCCCCCTGATTTGCACAAGTCTCCGAGTTACGCTCAGATCATGCTTGCACACCCTCCACAGTGCTGGGCACACATGCAGACCCAGCCATGGTTTCAAATACACAGACACATCGCGTAGGGCTATGCTGATCTAGGACAGACCGGCATCATCCGTGCAGACCTATGCACACATGTGAAAGTCTATATAAATAGACTGAAGTGGAACTTTCTCAGAGGTTCAGAATGCCCTGGGAAACCAGAGCTGCAGCTGTGGGCCAAAGGCGGGGTCCATTGGTGGTCAGTGACTTTATCTTAGGCTCACCGTTGCACTGCCTGCTTGGCTCAGAGAGGACTGGGATGGGGGAGGGGCCAGTTCTAGGGTTGGTTCTTCCTAAAGTGTGGAGGGGGTTTTCTGCCTAGTTTCCTCATAGATGTCGCCTCACAGGTCCTGTCAGCAGCCCTACTGTGAAGTCTCCTTGGCAACTTCTCTGCGTCTTGTGGCTCCCTGGGAGGTGACTTGGGAAGTTGTGGGGTTTCGACACTAGGATAATAGAGTGGGCAAAGCCTTGGCATGGATGTTGCATGTCTGCGTCACTGTGTGACTGAGTCACCGCCTTTGTGGGTCTCAGTTTCTTCCCTGATAATCGAGGCGACCGGACTGGCTGCCCTGCCATCTTTTCTCTCCTCAGAACTTGAAACCTGAGAGGACTTTGGGCAACTACACATTTCACACAGATCTGTGCCCACATAAATGGGCAGTGGATTTAGTTAACAGCTCTTTGTCAGGGAAAAAAGAAAGAAAAGAGGGTGGGTGATGAACAAGACGACCACAAATTACTAGTAATAATTAGTTCAGTATTGATGGTGAAGTGGCTATCAGATTCAGCACAGAATATGAAGTAGCCAGTATCTGCCTCACAGAGAGGCTTACACAGAAAATAGCACCTGTAAGCTCACCTCATGCTAAAGCAAGTTGTGTATCTTTGAGTTTGTGGCTTTTTTTTTTCCTGTTTTAAAATCAAAATGAATTTTCGCACAGAAAAGTGAACAGATCTTGAATGTCCAGTTTGATAACTTTTAAAAACTGAATAAACCCATATAACTCACATTCCTATCAAAGTACATATTTCTGTTACTCTAGAAAGTTATTACTTCTTTCCAGTCAATCCCCATCTCTCGCCCCCACAATTCAAGGCACAGCCTGTTTTGATTTCCAGCACTGTAATTTTGTTTGCCTTATAATCTAATATAAATGCAATCATGTTTTTTGTTTGTTTTTTTGTTGTTGTTTTGTTTTGTTTTGTTTTGTTTTGGACCCCCCCCTCCCTCACATACACACAAACACTTCATGTGATTTGAAGGTTTATCCATGTCTTGGTGTATTTCAGCCATTTATTCTTTTCTATTTTTGCTAAGTATTAGGTTGTTGTATGAATATGCCAACTGGTTATCCATTCTCCTAATAGACAGCATTTGGGTGACATGGCTTTGCCAGTAATGAATCAATCTGTTCAGAGAATATTTTTATACCTGTTCTTTTTATGGACATGTGTTGTACTTTGGGTAGAAACCCAGGAGTTGCTGGGCTTCACAGTTAAGTATACATTTAAATGTGCATTAAACTGCTACCCCAGTTTTCAAGGGTGACTGCACTCTCTCCCACCAAAAGTTGATGGTCCTAGGTGCTTCTGGCTGTTACCAGAAGGGAGACAGTAATTTCCCTCAATGGTCTGAGATCCTCTTACTTCACCACCACCACCACCACCTTCCTTGCCCATACATTTCACAGATATTTTTTAAAAATTTGGCCATTACTAGATTTGAAGTTTTTGTTCAGTTACAAGATCCCTATCTTGCTGATTCAGCTTACCCTAGATTTTTTTTTCTAAGTTGGTGTCTTAGACTTTAATTTCACCCAACTCGCTCCAACATCTGATTTTCACAGTTCAGTCACATTGATGTCTCTGAAGCTGAACCCCTGGGGACCCCACATGCCTTTTCCTTGCCACCTCATTCTGTGGTTTATAGCCTGGAATATAACTGCCAAACAGATAACAAAATTGTTCAAAATCCTCACAATTTATCTTGTTAACTGGACAAGAATCTAAAAACTTTAGACGGTGAAGGGACGTTTCCAGTGAGAAACTACCTCAGAGTATTATTTATTTATTTATTTGTTTGTTTGTTTGAGACAAGGTCTCACTATGTTGCCCTGAATAGTCTTGAACCTGCAGACTCAAGCAGTTCCCAGCCTCAGCCTCCCAGGTTGCAGGGATTACAGTCAACTACCACTGCGCCTGGCTGCTTTTTCAAGATCAGGTCTTGTTATGTTGCCCAGGGTAGTCTTGAACTCACAAACTCCAGCGATTCCTGGCCTCATGCCTCCCAGCGCTTGGATTACAGGCATGTGCCACCACACCCAGCTTATCTCAGAGTTTTAAAGGAGAGAAAAGCAAAAAAGGAAAAGACAGCTGTCATCATTCCAGTGCATGGGATGTATTTGTCGTGAGAGTGTGTTTTTGGAAGGATTTGAACAGTCCTGGCCATGGAGACTTAAATTTTCTTAGCTTGATCAATGAGAAATATTATCAGAGTCCTTGATCCTCATACTTGCCCAAAGGGCCTGAGCAATCTGGTGGAGGTTCTAGAAAGTGTGTCCCCACTGTCCGAGCTCTGACTTCTGGCTGGCCCTGTGGGTTCTCGTTTTCGAAGCTCCAGAGAGCAGAGAGCCACTCCTGCCTTTTCGAAATCAGGCTCCGGAGCCCTTTGTAAGCAGCTCGGAGTGAGAAGAAAACGCAGAGACTTTTCTCCAACTGGGCGAATCACCTCTCACGTTAGTGGAATGACAGGATTGTTCCTTGCTGGGCAAACAGCCCCAGCGCTTTGTAGACCAGTGACTCACCCCCCTGACAGGTCAGATCATGCATCTGTTTGAAAAGGAAAGTGTACCATCATCTGGAAAACTGTCACCGACAGTCGTTCAAGTGCAGAGTCCAGTATCTCCACAGTGACACATCTGTGGTCCCCTCCCCCACCCAGGGGTCCAGCCTTGTGGATCACGCCGGTGGTCGGCTTAGGTGGCTTTTCATTTTCACCCTTTTTTTTCCTGTCAGGATGACAACTGGGGAGAGACCACGACGGCCATCACAGGCACCTCGGAACACAGCATCTCCCAGGAGGACATTGCCAGGATCAGCAAGGACATGGAGGACAGTGTGGGGCTGGACTGCAAGCGCTACCTGGGCCTCACCGTGGCTGCCTTCCTGGGGCTCCTAGTCTTCCTCACCCCCATCGCCTTCATCCTGCTGCCCCCCATCCTGTGGAGGGACGAGCTGGACCCTTGCGGCACCATCTGCGAAGGGCTCTTCATTTCCGTGGCGTTCAAGCTGCTCATCCTGCTGGTCGGCAGCTGGGCACTGTTCTTCCGGCAGCAGAGTGCCGACTTGCCGCGGGTGTTTGTGTTCCGCGCCCTCCTGCTGGTCCTCATCTTCCTGTTCGTGGTTTCCTATTGGCTCTTTTACGGGGTCCGCATCCTGGACTCGCGGGACCGGAACTACCAGGGCATCGTGCAGTACGCGGTGTCGCTGGTGGATGCGCTGCTCTTCATCCACTACCTGGCCATTGTCCTGCTGGAGCTCAGGCAGCTGCAGCCCGTCTTCACGCTGCAGGTGGTCCGCTCCACCGACGGCGAGTCCCGCTTCTACAGCCTG
>PVHY01027915.1:0-15744 GCA_004024945.1 Uropsilus gracilis | reverse complement strand
ATAGGTCTTTTACATCTTTTGTTAGGTTAATTCCCAAGTATTTGATTTTCTTTGGTGCAATGGTAAATGGGGTGTTTTTTTTTTTAATATCTTCTTCTTCTGATTGATTCTTTGTATACATGAATGCTGTTGATTTTTGTGTGTTGATTTTGTATCCAGCTACCTTACCGCATCGGTTTATTATTTCAATCAGTTTTTCTGTCGATTTTTCTTGGTTCTCTACATAGAGTATCATATCATCCACATATAATGATAACTTTATTTCTTCAATCTCTATTCAGATTCCTTTTATGTCTCTCTCTTGACTTATTGCCCTAGCTAGGACTTCCAGAACTATGTTGAAAAGGAGTAGAGAGAGTGGGCATTCTTGCCTGGTTCTAGACCTTAATTGAAATGGTTTCAGTTGTTCCCCATTGAGGATGATATTTACTGTGGGTCTGTCGTATATAGCTTTATTATGTTGAGGTATGTTCCTTTTATACCAATTTTTCCAGGGTTTTCATCATGAAAGAATGCTGAACTTTATCAAATGCTTTTTCCGCATCTATTGATATGATCATATGGTTTTTGTTTTTCTCTTTGTTGATATGGCAGACTATGCTGATTGATTTTCAGATGTTGAACAATCCCTGTGCCCCTGGGATGAATCCCACTTGGTCATGATGGATGATCCTTTTTATGCAATGTTGGATTTGGTTTGCCAAGATTTTGTTTAGAATTTTTGCTTCTGTGTTCTTTAGGGACATTGGTCTGTAGTTCTCTTTCTTTGCACTATCTTTATTTGGTTTTGGAATTAGTGAAATGTTTGCTTCATAGAAGGCATTTGGTAGCTTTCCTTCTTTCTCAATTTTTTGAAAGAGTTTTAACAGTACCGGTGTTAGTTCCTCTTTGAACGTTTGGTAGAATTCATTTGTGAAACCATCTGGACCTGAGTTCTTGTTTTAGGGAGAGTTCTGATGACTGCCTCAATTTCACTGCTTGTGATTGACCTGTTTAAGTTTTCTATTTCTTCTTTGTTCAATTTTGGATGACTGTATTGTTCTAGGAATTTGTCCATCTCTTCCAGGTTGCTGTATTTGTTTGTGTATAGATGTTCATAGTAGTCTCTAATTATCTTTTGGATTTCTGCTGGGTCTGTTGTAATATCTCCCTTTTCATTTATGATCCTGCTTGTTTGAGTTTTCTCTCTTCTTTTCTTTGTAAGCCTTGCAAGGGGTTTGTCGATTTTATTTATTTTTTCAAAGACACAGCTTTTGTTTTTGTTTATCTTCTCGATGGTCTTTTTGGTTTCTATTTCATTAATCCTTTATTTTTGTTATTTCTTGTCTTCTGCTGGGTTTTGGATTTTTAGTTGCTCTTTCTCTAAGCCCTCAAGTTGGGAGATTAGAGTATTTCTTTGGGCTGTTTCAGTTTTTATTTGGGCCTGCATTGCTATGAACTTTCCTCTTAATACTGCTTTCGCTGTGACCCACATATTTTGAAATGTTGTGTCGTCATTGCCATTTTCCTCCATGTAGGTTTAATTTCTTCTTTTCCTTTTTCCCAGTGATCTTACAGAAACCTGTTGTTCAGTCTCCATGTACTGTTTACTCTCCTTATTTTCTTTTCATTGTTGATTTCTAATTTGATGCCTTTATGATTGGAGAAAAAGGTTGGTACTATTTTAATCTTTCACCTTTGTTTCTTTGTGTAGTTGCTGTTTTGTTGCTCTGTCTTTTGTTGAGAGTGGGGTGTTAAAATCTCCTACCACATATGCATTCTCATCAATATTTGATTTCAGTTCTACTAGTAGTTGTTTTATGAATTGTGGCACTCCCTCATTAGATACGTATATGTTGGTTATTGTTATGTCTTTTTTGGTAGATTGACCTTTTAACCATTAGGTAGTGGCTGTCTTTATCTTTTGTCATTTTTGTTAATTTGAAGTCTGGCCTGTCTGATATAAGAATGGCAACCCCTGCTTTCTTGTGGGGGCCATTTGCTTGTAGTATAGTTTTCCAGCCCTACACCTTCAGTCTATGCTTATCCTTAGAGATCAGCTGTGTTTCTTGGAGGCAGCAGAATGTTGGGTTCTGTTTTCTGATCCAGTCTGCAACTCTTCATCTTTTGATTGCTGAGTTTAGACCATTGACATTTAGGGTGATTATTGATGTTTGTGATTCTAACAGTTTCCTAGTGGTCATCTTGGGGTTTGTTTTGATTTTTTGGATTTTTGTATTTGTTCTTTTATGGTTTTGATCTTCAGGCCTCCTGCAAAATTTCTTAGAGTGGGGGTTTACTGGTAGCAAATTTCTGGAGACTGCTTGTCGGTGAAGGTTCTATTTTTTCCTTCATAGAGGAAGGATAGCTTTGCAGGGTAGAGTATTCTTGGCTGGCACTCTTTTGTTGGAGTTTTTTGTAGATGTGACTCCATTCTCTCCTTGCCTGGAGAGACAAAGTAGATTTCAAAATAAAAAAAAGTGACAAGGGATAAAGAAGGTCACTACCTAATGATACAAGGGTCAACCCATTAAAAAGACATAACAATTATCAACATATACTCACCAAATGAGAGTGCATCCATATTCATAAGACAGCTACAAATAGACCTGAAAACAAGTATTGGTGAAAATACATATGTTGTAGGAAACTTTACACACCCCACTCTTAACAAAGACAGATCAAAAAAAAAAAAAAACACAAGGACACAAAAGTCTTAAAATAAGACCTAGTCAAAATGGACCTAACAGATATCTACAGGACATTATACCCACAAGGGAAAGAATGCACTTTCTTCTCAAATGCACATGGATCATTCTCTAAAATTGACCACATACTAGGGCACAAGGCAAATTTGAATAAATATACAATTACTATTTTACAGATCATAAAGGTAGCAAACTAGAAATCAACAATGAAAAAAAGCAAGAAGAGCATCCAACACTTGGACTGAACAACATGCTACTAAATGAATAATGGGTAATTGAAGAAATTAAAACCACCTTTGAAACAAACAACAAAGAAGACACAGCATTCCAAAATGTCTGGGATGCAGCAAAAACATATCTAAGAGGAAGGTTCATAGCAATATAAGCCCAAATAAAAACCAAGAAAATAACCAAAGAAATGACTTTATCTCCCAAATCAAAAAGGTAGAAAAAGAGCAACAAAAAAACCCAAAACCCAGCAGAAGACAAGAAATAATAAAAATAAAAGAAATAAATTACTTAGAAACCAAAAAGACTATTCAGGAGATCAACAAAACCAAAAGCTGGTTCTTTGAAAAAATAAATAAAATTTATAAATCCCTTGCAAAGCTCACGAAGGAAAGAAGAGAGAAAATTCAAATAAACAGGATCACAAATGAGAGAGGAGAAATTACAACAGATACAAAAGAAATCCAAAGGATAATAAGAGATTACTATGAACAACTATATAGAAATAAATACAACAACCTGGATGAGATGGACAGATCCTTAGAAAGATACAGCTCTCCATAATTGAACAAGGAAGATTTAGAAAGCTTAAATAAACTAATTACAAGCAGCAAAATAGAAGCAATCATCAAAATTCTACCTAAAAACAAGAGCCCAGGACCAGATGGCTTTACAAATGAATTCTACCAGACATTCAAATATGAAATAATGCCTGCACTACTAAAATTTTTCCAAAAGATTGAGAAAGAAGGAGATCTGCCAAACACATTCTTTGAAGCAAACATCACACTCATACCAAAATCAAATAAGGACAGCACAAGGGAAAAAAACTATGGACCAATTTCCCTAACGAACATGAATGCAAAAATTTTAAAGAAAATCCTGGCAAATCGAATCCAATGATGCATAAAAAGCATTATTCACCATGACCACGTGGGATTTATCCCAGGGGCACAAGGATGGTTCAACATCCAGAAATCAATTAACATAATAATCCACATCAACAAAGAGAAAACAAAAACCACATGATTACATCAATAGAGTCAGAGAAAGCATTCGACATAGTCCAGCATGAATGGACAAAGTCCATTCATGAGAAAAGCCCTTGAAAAATTAGGGATTAAAGGAACATACCTCAACATAATAAAAGCAATTTATGACAAGCCTATGGCAAACATCATTCTAAATGGGGAAAAAAATAAAATCATTCCAATTAAGATCTGGAACAAGGCAAGGATGCTCACTTTCCCCACTACCTTTTAACATTGTACTGGAAGTTCTAGCTAGGGCAATAAGGCAAGAGAAAGACATAAAAGGGATACAAATAGGAAAGGAGGAACTGAAGCTATCATTATATGCAGAGGACATGATTCTCTATATAGAGAAACCAAAATAATACAGAAAAATTACTTGAAATAATAAACCAAGTTCAGTAAGGTAGCCAGGTACAAAATGAACACACAGAAGTTGGTAGTTTTCCTATACACAAAAAGTCAAGATGAAGAAGAAATTTAAAAGGCCATCCCATTTACCATTGCACCAAAAACAATTAAATACCTG
This sequence comes from Uropsilus gracilis, assembly GCA_004024945.1. Taxonomy (NCBI): domain Eukaryota; kingdom Metazoa; phylum Chordata; class Mammalia; order Eulipotyphla; family Talpidae; genus Uropsilus; species Uropsilus gracilis. The sequence continues at coordinate 11,269 of PVHY01027915.1, read as the reverse complement.
GGAATAAACCTAACAAAACATGTGAAAGATCCATATGAAGAAAACTTTAATACACTGCAAAATAGATAGAAGAGGGTACAAGGAAATGGAAAGACATTCCCTGCTCATGTGTTGGAAGAATTAACATTACCAAAATGGCCATCCTTCCAAAAGCAATCTACAGATTCAATGCAATCCCTATAAAAATTGCAATGGCATTTTTAAAGAAATAGAAAAAATTATATAAGTTCATATGTAATAACAAAAGACCATGAATTCAGAAAGCCTCCTGGCAAAAAAGAAAAAAGAGAGAATAGAGGCCCAACTATTCCAGACTTCAAGTTATACTACAAAGCCATAATAATTAAAACAGCATGGTACTGGTACAACAGGAGACAATCAGACCAATGGAACAGAACTGAGTGACCAGAAATAAAACCACACATATAATAGTCAACTAATCTTTGACAAAGGAGGGAAAAAATTACTTTGGAACAAAGATACCCTCTTCTGTGTTTGCCTCAGCAGCACATACACTAAAAGAATGATACAGAGAAGATTAACATGGCCCCTGTGCAAGGATGACAACCAAATCCATGAAGCATTCCATATTTTTAGAACAAGTCAGAAAGCAAAACACAGTAAGGAGAAAAACTGTAGACATGCATACAAGCCCTACAGGAAATAATCCATTACCACCAAAGAAAAGACAATCTCCAGAAAACACCAAGGAAGACATTGAAGAAATGATGTGTATCTCAGGCAAAGATTCCAACATCAACATGTTAACTGCACTCCAACAAATAAGAATCAGGAAAAAAGGACAACAGAATGATTGAAGCATTTAATGCACCAAGGGAAGAAGTATACAAATATAAAAAAGAAAGCATCAATATGCATAACCTAATCAACGAACTGAAGAATGAAAATGAATCCCTAAAAATGAAATTGAAGGAGACCAGGATTTAAGGGTTGCAACAGATGAGCTCAAAAATGCAGGGAAAAGCCATGGAAGCAGATTAGATGCAATAGAAGAATGAGTCAGCACACTTGCAGATACAGAAACAGAATGGATAAAGAAAGAAAGAGAGAAACAAAGTAAGAAGACTGAAGAAAAGCTCAGAGATATGTCAGATTCCTTAAAGAAACATAAGAGTAATAGGAATCCCAGTAGGAGAGGAGAGAATCATGGGAACCGAAAGGCTTTTCAATATATAATAATAGAGGAGAACTTCCCAAATCTGAAGAAAGAACTGAAAACAGACATATAGGAAGCAAAAAAGGACACCAAATTATTTTAATGAAAGAAAAGCCACAGTGAGACACATCATTGTAAAACTTCCAAGGACCCAAGATAAGGAAAAAATAATGAGAATGGTCAGACAAAGATAGCCTCTTCAATAAATTGTGCTGGGAAAATTGGACTAAGACCTGCAAAAATATAAGGACCAAGACAACATTCTCACACCTTGTACTAACCAACTCAAAATGGATAAAAGACTTAAATGTCAGACCTGAAACCATAACATACATAGAAGAAAAATTGGGAAAAACCCTCCATGAATTACAATTCAGAAATCCCTTTCTGGAAACATCTACAGATGGCAAAAAAAAAAATGAAGGAAAACATAAACAGATGGAACTACATCAAACTAAAAATCTTCTCTACAGCCAAAGAGACAACATACAAAACTAAAAGAAGCCCAACTGAGTGGGAAAAAATTTTTGCCCTCCACAAGAGTGATAAGGGTTTAACAACAAAGATCCACAAGGAACTCACACAACTAAACAAAAGCAAAACAAGAAGGCCAATCAAAAAATGGGGAGAAGAACTAAAAAGACCCTTGTCCAAAGAGGAAATACAAATGGCCAACAGGCACTTGAAAACTTGCTCAACATCACTAGCAATAAGGGAAATGCAAATCTAAACCACAATGAGATGCCACCTACACCAGTAAGAATGGCCCACATCCAAAGAACAGGCAACAAGTGCTGGCGAGGATGTGGAGAGAAGAGAAAACTCTTGCAGTGCTGGTGGGAATGTAAACTGGTCCAACCTCTATGGAAAGCTGTGTGGAAGACCCTTAAATTAATGAAAACTGAACTACCATATGACCCAGTAATTGCTCTCTTGGGAATCTACCCAAAGGAGACTTCAATACTTGTACAAAGGGACACCTGTGCTTGGATGTTTATTGCAGGACTATTTATAATTGCAAGGACATGGAAGCAACCAAAATGTCCTAAAATAGAGAATGGTCGAAAAAGATGTGGTATATATATACACAATGGAATATTACTCATCAGTTAAAAATGACAAATTGGATGATCTTATGATAACATGGATGGACTTTGAAGAAATCATATTAGCAGAAACAAGTCAAAAAGAAAAATACAGAAATCAAATGGTTTCACTATTATATGGGACATGGGAAAGATACACAAAAAGCCATGAAGAAAAGTCAAAACAGGCCGACAACCAAATTAAAGCATACAACTTGGGTGAGGGAGAGGACAGAGTGGGAATTGGGGGGGGGTGAACCTCAGAGATCACAAAGATGTGAAATTTGCATATAAATAAGTTATTTAATATTAAAAAAATAAATAAAATAAAATTACAATTACCAAAAACTAATTGCTGGCATCAAACAGGAAGTCATTGAAAATTGCTTATATACATACCATAGATATGAGGTGTTCTCCAAAATACCACCTACCAAATTGTTCCCACCACTCAACTACCATGCCAGGCCTTTCAAGTGTTCAATGTTACTGACAAAGTAAAAAAAAAAAAAAAATTAGAAATATCCATTAAAAGATTAAGAATAGAGAATGGGGGTGGGGGGTGAGGTGGGAGGATAGAAATCCTTAGAAATTTCTACCAAAGTAAGTTCCAGTAACAATTTATCCAGAAGTGTTCACCTCCCCATTCTAGCCCTTCATCTGCTTTGACCTCTCCATCCCTCCAGAACTTCACTTATAAACTATGAACACAGGCACTGTCTGTGGGTGTAGTTTGAAAAGCATGCTTACTATCAATGGTAAGACACCCACACTTCATCTTGCTATCAGTCTTCAGAAATCCTATACCACCTTTCTGATTTATCTTGGAAACTGATGGCTGCAAATAAACACATCCCAGCACTGACCATCAGCTTAAAAAGTTCTTGAACAACTTCTAAACAAACAAAAACAGGCAGAAAAGAGTCCCATTTTTAAAATATTGAACTTATATTTAAACTTCTGATTATTCTTCTAAGTTTCCTCCATGAATTATGGATCCATGTTGTTTTAAAGTACATGATTTCCTTCCCTCAAAAAAAGCAAAATATTGTCCCTTGGCAGACTATTTTATTGTACAAACTTGCCACTGAGCTACTTTGCATCTCATTATGCAGTCTGATTTGCCAATAGTTAATTACAACCATCATTGACTTACTCCATTCTCACTGCACTTTAATAATAAAACAAGGAGTCTGATGGCATCACTTATATGGAAATCATTATGATAGAAGTGGGTATCACATTGTTACACTCATCTATGCTCATGTACACATTTATTCCTTCAGCCTTTCACGCCTGAAATAAATTTACTAAAATCCCAGTCTCTACTATATGTTGAGACTATTCAGGAACAGCTAGGCCAAGGACATAATGTTCCATCTTTACAATCAAATACAGATTTTCTTTTAAAAAGCAAATTCTCTATTTCAAAAGATTTAATAGTAGGGTGCTTTAAAAATAATTCCAGATGGCTATATTTTCAGATTGAAAATATCAAGAAATATTTTTGTTTGATGGTAATTTGTACAAATTCTTAGTCATTAGAGGTCTGCTTCTTAGTGACTCCTTTTAAGGTGCTGAGTTTAAGTATTCAATTGCATTTTCTTATTTATTTCAGCTATATTTGTACCTACTCAAGATGACCTCACTCTTACAGACACATTTCAGTGATTGATTGTGCAAGACATGTTGATATTTTCCTCCACTGTTTTGCTACTTTTTGTATCAACTTGGCCATCTTTTCTAACTCCTTGCAACTCCACCCTCTTTTCTTTCAAGTCTCTGTCTACTTAAATTAAAAATAAACTTCATTAAGCCTAATGGCTTATTACATCGAGAGGAAAAATATTCAAATACAACAGTGATCAACTACATAACCTTCAACTGAAATTAATAACTCCAAAATAAACAATACTTAATAAATATTTCCCAATAGTCTATAGTTCATGTACAAAACAAGTGATGCTTTTATTCACCCTTCAGTATATTTCACAGTAAATACCTAACAGCATCATAATAATGTACACTTTCCTATGTTGCTCAAATCACAAAGTTGACCTTAGCTTCAGGTTCTGCAGATTGAAGTCACATAACCATAAATCAGGTTAGTTGCCACTAGATGGTGTTATATTAGTCACTCTCAGAGACAACATATACCCCAACAATTAAAAGTCAACAGTGTCAGCATAAGCATTGATGGCTAAAATTCTGATGGAGTAGAGGAGAAAGGAAACAGACTATGTGGTGCAATAAAATTTTACATTTCATATGAGATAGTTTGGCCTTATTCTGAAATAACTAATGCATATGTAAATGCAATATATATGTACAAAAGATGCACACACACAAGATAACATTTCCTGTGAGTTAAGCAACATTGGATCCACCTTATGGTAGAGTTCACTTTAGCTGTGGCTAGCACATTCTCTTCAGTGACCAGTATGTCCTCAGCATGTAGCCCAGTGAAGCCTCCTTTTGCTGTTTCTCCCATCATATAAGTGTGTTCCTTCTACACAATTACATGGTAAGTGACTCAGTAGGCCTCATTTTCCTATTTTTCTTTTTTTTTGCTTCCACAACATGAATTGTTGAACTTCTCTGTTCAGATCATCAATCTTTAATTATTATTGTTTGTTAAAAGAGCTATAATGTCTTTGAGTTCACTTAAATCAGTATGTTAATAAATGTTATGCCAATATTTTAATAAATCTCTTTGAAAAACATATAAGGAAAAATGAGCTCTCTCATTTCATGGACCAAATGATTTTTCTCTCATCTTTAATATCATTACAGTGTGCTGAAAGCCAACCACAACAGATAGAGGGCATGATCTTCCTGAACCTTTTTGCTTCTCTGTGACAACTGTAAGAACCAAAAACTTTTGTTGGAAAAAGTGAAAGATTAGTGGGAGTTTCTTTTTGGTGTGCCATTTCCCAGACTACCTGCTCAACCATAAAAAATGATATATTGAGAACTAAAAATCTCTTACTTTATTATTGTCTTCTAGGCTTTGTAAAAGAAAAAGTCTAGTACCAGATATTCTAATGTCAGGGGAAAGGTCATTATTTATTAATAAGGCTATTCTGTCCTCTCTTGCAGGTCCTTCTAAGAGAGATTTTTCTTGGTCATTCAAGTACCTGAATTTTTTGATGCAGAATCAGGGCAATAATGGCAGGGATCTAATGTCTGGATAATCACATTTCATAAGAAATAGTTTTAAAATGCTGGCATTTCAAACCATACTAATGATAATATTATATCTGGGTATCCCCAAAATACCATATTAGGACCATCATATCAACAATATACCTACCACAAAATTCCTACAATTGTCAAACTCCACAATTATGGTGACCCCTGGTCTACCTTCACATAAGGGCAAATTGAGGGGTCATCACACTGTCCTTTTCAGATTACCTAGATTACATCACTCTACATGGTTTGCAGTGAAATTAGAACATAACTATCCTATTTACCATTCTTCTCCATTGGGAGGTAGCCACATTCTTCTCCACACTTTTGGTTGCCTATGTATGACTGTGGAAAGCAAGACAAGAACAGAAGTCCATCACAGAAGCCTGGTAGTTAAAAGGCTTCAGACAGGAAGGACTTGTATTATTGCCTTTTGTGTAGCAGTTGGGTAAGGGTAGTTTTGGGGGAATTAACTCAAAATGACCATTTAGTCCAACTTAAAATAGAAAACTTCCAGTTGTACTCAGTATACCCAGACCAAAAAATATGTATAAATGTTTTCAATGGTTTGTCAAAAGTGAAACTCTCTCAGAGTTTCTATGGGCAAAATACCTGAAAATAAATATTACTAAATTCTACTTACCATCCTGAAAAACACATTTCCCCAGTAGTGGGGTTTAAAAAAAATTGAAGAATAAAAGTAGAAAGAAGAATGGGCATTTGTTTATTTGCTCTCGCTCAGCTATTAATTCTGGAATCTCTAACAATAACCAAAAAGAAGTTGAAACATTCTGAATGATAGCCAGTAGTACCATGAAACGTTCTGAGTAGTATCCAGTGAGTTCTAGATGAAAACTTTCTCCCTAAGTAGAGATGTTTTCTTTTTCACCTTACTGAATAAAAGTCTTGGATAAATGTGATGTGTTGCTTGAAATATTTCAAACTAACAAGCATTTTTCAATACTGGCTACAAACTAACACCATTCTGGGCTCTGAAAATGACAGAAAAGAAATAAACAATATAATCAGTGGATTCATTAGAGCCTCATAATTTTGCTAAGGAAACAAAAAGATTATATATATGAAATCATTAAAAGCATGACAAAAAAGTTTTTTATGCACACATGTAATAAATAATGTTCAGGGGAATTATTTTCATTTACAGCTTCCCTTGCTTTCCCAACTTTCCCTTCTATAATTGCCTGATTCTGCATCCAAAGTTCCAGGTACTTGAATGGCCAAGAAAAATCTCTCCTAGTGGGACCTGCAAGAGAGGACAGAATGACCTTACTAATAAGTAATGTCCTTTTTCCTGACACATATTTGCATAAGAAAGAATGAGCCAAAAGCATATTGCTTGGTATTGAAATACACTGTGGCCCTTTAAGCTTAGAGGTTCAATTCAAACAATGAGGTGGGGAGTATGTGAGGACGTGGAGAGCCCAAAGCAAAAGGTAGAGTAATTCAAACGGGACAGTTACTAGGTAGTAACAAGTACCATTTATTGAGAATTGTGCATTTGCTAGATCCTGGTATATGCCTAATCTTTGCAACAACCTTTAGAGTTTAGAATTGTTTACTTACATTTAACAGTTGAGAAAACCAAAATTATGAAGGTTTAAGTGACTTGTCCAAGATTTCACATCAAGGGAGAATGGAATTTAAACCAGAAACACTGGACTCTTAAGGCCTGGCTTTTCCACTGTAGTGACAGCTTCTCCAAATTTACTCCTTATGGTCCTTGAGCTCAGGAGGTGTGCACATACAAGTGCAGCAGATACAAGATACATGGGGGAACACACTCCCCACAGTCATTTATTAGGTGCCTGTTGGGGCATGGTATTGTGCTAGATGAAAGCAGACCACAGTGAAGGGCCAAGTGCCAGCCCTAACTGTCTCTTGATGAGAACCTTGAATACAGATGGATTAATAAGAAGAGGAACCCTGCATCCTCTCACACTTCAAAGACCTGCTTTCCTACAGTGTCAAAAGCAGTTCAAAAGGTTAAGTTGTACAAGGTAAATATGCAAACTAAGCCCAATTTCAATAAGCTCCAAGTTATAGGAGCAAATGGTCTAAAAAGCAGCAGAAAGTTACAATAATGACAATAATCCAAGTTTATTGAGTACTTGCTAGTTTCCAAGCACTCTTCTAAACACTTCAATCTATGTCAATTTATTTAAATATATAAAGGGTGATAGCCATTTGCAGTCCAAGAGCAAGAAGCTACAAGACACCGAAAGTGAAGATCTCCTCCAATCTTCAGGCTAGTTTTAACCTCAATAAGCTGCAGGCCTTGATCTTGAACTCCTTCAAGAGCACAGAATCTACTCTTTGGGATTCTACACTGGTCCTAGACTCACAATGGCTGCCAGAACCATGTCAGATGACTCAACAGAAAATGACACAAGATTTGAATATACATTTCATAAAGAATAATGTCCAAATAGCTTTTAGACATATATTTTACTAGTTTTAGACAATTTTAGTAAAATTTTAGACAATTTTACTAGTCCTCAGAGAAATAAGGACTAAAACTAATTTATATAATCTCACACTGACCAAAATGGCTACAATGAAAAATGGTCAAGACTAAGTGAAGACAAAAATAGGGAGCAGGTGGAACTCTCATACACAACCAGTGGGATTGCAAACTGAAGAACTATTGGCAATATCTAATAAAAGTGGATGTACATATACACTGTAGTGAAGTTATTGGACTTGAGTTGCACACCCAACAAAATTGTGTGTTGTGTACACCCAACAAAATGTACACAGATATTACAAAAAGACATCTATACCAGTGGTCATAGCAACACTGTTTATAATTGCCCAAAATTGGAACTACTCATAAATGCACAAGTGCATTGTGTTATATTCATATAATGGAAAATGACATAGTGTGGAAAATTAGTCATCAACAACTACACTCAAAATGAATAATCTCAAAAATGTAATGCTGAGGGGAAAAAATACACAGAAAACTACATACTGCTTGTCTTTTATATAGAGCTTAAATACAAACAAAAATACTTGATGCTGTTAGAATTCAGAACAGTGGTTATTTGGGAAAGGAGGACCATGACTGCAAGAAGTCACAAGTTAATGGTAATGTTCTATTTTTTATGATCTGGGAGCTGCTTAAAGAATACGCTCACTTTGAAAAAAGTCATTAAGCTTTATAGTATGATTTGTGCATGTGTTCCTTCTTATGTATATAAGATACATTTCATTAAATTTATCAAACAAGCAGGAAGTGATGAAAAGTATAATTCATACTTTTCTGTCTTCTGCAAAATTGGTGTTAATGTCAACACCTCTAAATAAGGTCCATGTAGCACATAGCTCTTTGAATATATCATAAGGGAAATATTTGTCTCTCCTGAATACCTTTATGCTTCATTTATTAGGAAGCACAGAGCTGACTTGAAAACTTCAATATAATTATTTCTAATCAAATTTTTTTCATAATTTTGGTGTCCTTTAAACTGTATTCGTATCTTTTGAAGCAACAAGTGACATCAAAACTTTTATGCAATTGATTAGGTCTAGAAATATACACTAGAGAGTTTTGAGAATAGTGATCAAACAAAGCAGTCAATGTGGCTAGACAAACGTATAAGTAAACATCTTATTTAACCTTTAGAAATGTTCTTATAATTATAAATATATAATAGGAATTGCATATAGTAGGAACTGTACATATAATAAGAGTGTTTCTATAAGTAACAATTTGTCAGTAAAGATCTACTAATTGCACATTCAAGTAAACAATCTTAATGTGTCAAACGCAAATAGTAAATGAAATTTCTACATTAACTATCTGGTCATTGAACTTGGCTGTCTTAGATGAGCCTACCTCTTACTTGATATAGAGAAGAGAATAGTTGATGTCATTTTCATCATGAAAGGTTAACATAAAACACGCAAAGATATTCCTTAGATGGGAGGAAATATACTATAATGGATGAACTTGAATGTGTAGCTGAAAAACTCTTACTATATAAAAAATAAAGGCAATGTAACAACACAAGTGGTAGAAAACTAATAAAGATGTCATTTGATGAGTTTACCATAAATTCCAAATAAAGGAAAATAGGAAAGTACTGATGTAGAACAGAGATAAGTATAAACTGAATAGCCCTTATTTTCCCATTGTTTGTAAAAAACACATAAATGTCAAATTGTGTAACTGTAATGAAAATACAGAGAAACATCAAAATTTGGAAATTAGTTTTTTCAAAAAGAAAATTCAAATACACTTTCAACTATTAATAGTCTGAACTTCCCAGAGGGATTGTTTGGTTTTAGGTTGCTGGTGGTGTTGTTTTAAAAAAAGTAGTGTAACAGACTTTCTCTATTAAGCAGTTGCAATTTTATTTCCTGTCCTTTCTGGTAAGTATCCTACTAAATTCCTTTATTGATCCTTGTAGTTCCCTGAACTAGATAAATTTGGGTCCGTTTTTCCTATTTTCTTTTCTCTTGCTCACTAAATAATACTTCCCCAACAATATGTGCATGATAACATTTAACACACATTGAGCAGTGATCATAGGTCAGGCAATCTACTAAATATGTTACATATAATAATTCACTTAAATCTTGGAACAACTAGATGGGACAGAAGCTATCATCACCCTTATTATCAAGGTGATAAGAAACTAAGGCATAAAGATTTTAAATTATATTACAAGTTAACTACCTCATGTGTTCAAATTCAAATATAGTAACATAAAAATACCATAAAGGCTAATTATTCACCATAAGATGAAATGAACAAGTGACAAAAACGCACTGGCAATGTCTGTAGGTACGAAAACAACTTTCCAATAATGTCTAACTTGGCATTAACTTCTTCCATATTACACCAAAGTTAAGATAGAAAAAGTCCTTAACTTAAAAGAAAATGAGAGCATTTTGCTTTGATTACATCAACTAAAAGATATTCCTGTAAGCTGAAGGGAACATGGTATGACTAGTATTGTAGAGTGTCAAGTCTTAACATTACAAGAGTTTGAGAAACTTCTCAGTTTCCTAGGGGAACATCTTTAAAAACTGGCAACTCCTGCAAGGGTCTCCCCCTCAGTGAAATCAGTAGCAACCTTTCTGGTAAGCCAATGAGCAGACAAACTATATAAAATTGAGTATATTCCCAAGCTGGCTCAAGATTACTCTCAGTATTATCTCTTCTTCACAGACTAAGCAGCTGGTCTATAAAATAAACCTATAAGTTGGTAGTGGGTGAAGTTTGGTTACACACATCAAAGGGTATGAGCTTATACCTCTGAATCATACATGGTGTTATAAATTGTTACCTCAAAAAAAAATAAAAGTCACAAAAAAAAGTGCATGTCAACATCTGCATAACTTCAGGAAGAGATTGGATAAAGCCTGTAGGAATGATGATGAGTCATCCCAGAAAATGCAGAAATTCACAGCAAAAGGTGATTGGGTGTATTGGATATACAAACTGAAACAAATAGTGAAAGAGAAGCAAAACATTGCAAGACTGAGGACATTATTTTTAAAGAAGAATAAAAGATTAACTCTTAAAATAATTTAAAATTGTCATGTAAAACATAACATTAAAAGAAATATTTTGTGAAATATATACCCAAGAAGTAGTATGAAATTATTTCAAGGATGCAATAACTTAAAAATATCAACTGCAAATCTAAGAGTAACCATTGAGTTTATATCATAGAGATGTTGATAGATAAGGCAATAGAGATAAAAATAAATACTGAAATGCAATCAATGAAAAACTAATAAATGAAGAGAAGAGAGACAATAAGATCCTGTTTCAGACCCTTGA
>PVHY01027914.1:0-15747 GCA_004024945.1 Uropsilus gracilis | reverse complement strand
TAACCAAACAACAATTTGCAGAAAAATGGGAGGAGTGACTGAAGGGGGGATACAGAGGGGGGATATGGAGAGAGGAGGAAGGGGGATACAGAGGGGGGATATGGAGGGAGGAGGAGGGATCAATTAATTCACAATTGTGACAAATCAATAAAATGAATTAAAAAAAAAAAGAAAGGAGGTGAAGTGACCAGGGGAGATGTGGTGTGGGGGGGTTATTTCCATGGGGATCAGCAGTTATACAATCATATATTGTAAAAAAAAAACCAAAAAAACAAAAAAAAAACTACAAAACATTCTTAAAAGAAATAGAAGATGTTAAAAAATGGGAAGACATTCCTTGTTCATGGATTGTAAAAATCAACTTTATCAAAATGGCCATACTACCAAAGACAATATACAGATTCAATGCAATTCCAATAAAGATCCCAATGACATTTTAAAGAGATAGAACAAAAATTCCAGAAATATAAATGGAAAAACAAAAGGCCCCAAATAACTAAAATTCTCTTGACAAACAAGAGAGAATGGAAGTATTACAATCCCAGACTTCTCACTATACTACAAAGCCATAATAATTAAAACAGCATGGTACTGGTACAAAAAGAGACAAACAGATCAGAATCGAGTGCCCAGAAATAAAACCACACACACGGTCAACTGATCTTTGAAAAAGGGGCAAAAAACATACACTGGAACAAGGATAGCCTCTTAATTAAATGGTGCTGGAAAAACTGGACCAGAACATGCAAAAAAATAACCAAGATAACACCCAGCAGGGATTACATCAAACTAAAAAGGTTCTGTAAGCAGAAGAGAGACAATAAACAAAAAGAAACCCACCTGACTGGGAGAAAATTTTTGCCTCCAGGCAAGTAATAAGGGCCTGATAACAAAGATCCACAAAGAGCTCACACAACTCAACAAAAACAAAAAGCCCAGTCAAAAAATGGGGTAAAGAACTGAAAAGACACTTCACCAAAGAGGAAATACAGATGGCTAATAGACATATGAAAAAATGCTCCACATCACTAAAATCAGGGGAATGCAAATGAAACCACACTGAGATACCATCTTACACTAGTAGGAATGGCCCATTAAAAAAAAAAAGGCAACATCAAGTGTTGGCGCAGATTTGGAGAAAAAGGAAGTCTCTTACACTGCTGGTGGGAGTGCAGACTTGTTCAGCTGCTATGGAATACTGTATGGAGGACCCTTAAACAATTGGAAGTGAAATTACCATCCGAAGCAGCAATCCCACTACTGGGAATCTACCCAAAGGGTATGAAAACAGTAATTAGAAAGGACACCTGTATGTGCATGTTTATTGCAGCACTGTTTACAATTGCCAAGATATGGAAAGAACCCAAATGCCCCAAAGCTGATGAATGGCTGAAAACAAATGCAGTATATGTACACAATGGAATATTACGCATTCAATCAAAGAAGACAAACATATGTCATTTGCAGCAACATGGATGGAGCGAAAAGGAATCATATTAGCAGAAATAAGCCAGAAAGAAAAAGAGAAATATGGGATGGTCTCACTATATGAAAGATATAGGAAAAGACAAGCAAATGAATAAGAAAAATTTAAAACAACCAATAGATCAAACCATAGAGTGAGAGAGGGGGAGGAGGAAGAAAGCAGGGAAGTAGAGGACGCAAAGGTTTGATATGGTTAATGGGTGTTGGGGGAAATGGGAGAACCTGGAATACACAATGATGTTATGTATTATATATATAATTTTTACAAAAGAGGGAGCGTGACCTTATATGGAAGTGATAAATAGGTCTGATGTTAATTGAGATGTCTAGGTAGGAGATTGAGGCGCCTTTTGTACAGGTGTTTCCACTTGCTGTAGATTTGGAAACACTGTAAGTAAGGATTGAAAGAAATTGGCATTGAAGAAGACAAAAAGCTACAGACACAGTTAAGAAGCAGTCATGGGAATACTGAGTGCCAAGAGACTAATGAGAAGAATCTGGGAGTGGCTTAAGATGTCAGATGATCAGAAGGCTCCTTAGATCAGATGAGCTGACAGAATATCTGAGAGCACTGATTGACTGCACTCCATTAAGTTGGAGAAGGCCTGTGGGAAGTCTAGTCAGGCTCCCAGCCTCTGGGCAAGCAGGGCGCAGAGAAGAGGATATATCTGGAGGGCTCCTTTGTCTGATAAGGGTCTAGGACACCCTAGCCAGACTGGAAATTGGGAAGAGGTCTACTCTTTGCCCTTGTCACTGAGGGAGGATGGAGCAGGACCCCAGCAGTGAGGCAGCAGAGCCTCTGCCTCAAACTTGAGTCCTCATGGGGCTGAAGAGCTGAAACCACTGGCGCTACCTTGCCTGTGTCCCAGGACTCCCAGGGCAGCTGCACAGCACACTGACACTACATCCACTACACACATCGTACAACTTACATCACACACAAATACAGCACAGACTGACTCTTACCTCCTGCACAGAAATTGGAAGGGTCCACCGCTGATATTTCAACACAGGCCTTAGCTATGAACTAGAACACAGATAGAACACAGAGATGTTGGGGTCAGGAAAGTGAATAGTGGGGCATGGTAAGAACCACCTCACCCCCATCACATCCATCCCTCACTCACTGGGGCAGTGATGTCTTCTATCCTCATAAATCCAGCGGTCCTTAAGTTTACAGCAAAGACACGCTCCTCTGTGCCTGCAATTTTCAGTAACTACAAGGAAGAACAAATGCCGTGGCTCCACAGCCTAGGCTTGAGAAGCCAGCAATTCCCCATCCCAAGAGTCAGCCTCAGGTTTCCTGCCATGCTAGACTCAGGCTGCCAGCAGCCCATCTTTGTGGAATAGCAAGTACTTTCATGTGTCCCTGGACTCTGGAGATTCATGGTTACTCATATCTGCTGTGGCTATAGGTTGTCCTAATAATTGGGGTGGGTTAGAAAACCATCCTTTAGGTGACTCTGGGAAAGGTTTCCACATCTTAAGCCCCCAGGTGGCATCTTTTCTGAATTACCTGGTCTCTCTTACAGTCACCTAGGCTCACGGTGTAGATAATGCCACCAAGGTCTCGAGTAAACTGAGCCTAAGAAAAAGAAAGTGTTAGGTGTAAACCACTATCTGTGGAGCAATAATGCTGTTAAGAGTGGACTGGACTCACCTCAGTTTTTGTGGCCTTAAATACCCGTGGCAGCAGTGTTCCATCTGTTATTACAATAAGCAATGGGAAACGCCTGCTGCCTGTGGGAAAGGGAGGGAGGGCCTGGTCAGTGAAGGCCCTCAGAGTCACCACCTGTAGGTGATAGGACCAAGTCACTGTTCCTCAGCCCCCTCCTCCTGGGAAAGGCTGCAGGGCTATCGGAACACCTGGAGGGCTCTGCAGCAGACTCTTGGCAGGAGACATCACTAAGGGGACCCACATTACAGAGGAGGGGACAGGACCTGGCTCAGAACTTTTCTTCCTGATTCTCACTGCCGCTAACTGGCAGAACAACTTCCCTGAATGGGGAAACCCAATATTTCATGAACTAGAACAGGCCTTCCCATGAGCAATGGCAGTGGGGAGAGCAGTATCAGCAAAGTGCAATGTCCCGCAGGCTCATAGGAGGCCATGGGCACTGCTGCTGGCAGCTGTGGTCTGGTGCTTCTGAAATGGAAGTCAGAGATGCTTGGGGAGAGGATCATGAGTGCAGCTGAAAGCCTTTCCCAACCAGACCCCTGCCTTCATCTTTTCAACTGTCCTGCTCAAGGCTTCCACTCTACAGTGTCAACAGAGGTGGTGCAGGCTGACACAGTTGTGTCCACAAGGGGATACACAGGCTCAGGAGACCATCAGCCAGAGGGAAAATAATGAAGGGGAAAGAGTCAGTGTTAAGAGTATGTTCGACTAGGGGAACATTAGTGCTCTTGTTTCTTAAGCTGACTCCTGTCTGCGTGAGGTCCCCAGGCCTTTCTCCTTCTCCACTCCAGAGCATCAGGTGGTCAGTTTCCTCTTAGTGATGAACTCCAAGAATGTCACATGGACTTCAGGCCATTCTCAGAATCACTGCTTGATTCTGGTGGCTGGGTCTCCCTCTCAGTGTACATATGAGGGGCCTGGAGCACAGTGAGGACATTAAACTAGCTTCAGATCAGCTAGTAAGTGGCCAAGGTGGGTCCAGGACACCTACTGAACCAGAGGCTTGTGGTGTTCAGAATCTGACAGAAATCAAGTCAAGGGAACTTACCTGTACTGGCTGCGACCCTGATCTGCTGATTGGCCTGCAATAACCAAGAGGGAATATTGAGATGACCCAGTCATGTTTTGAGAATTTGTGAAAGTGGAATTCATCTTAGAGTTCTAGCTCTCTGTACCTGTTCAAGTCCTTTATGCATATTTGTGTCTCCAGTAGGCACTATATACCAAAGTTTGTTGAGACCATCTTGTATTTTTTTCCTATAAAAATTAAACAGGAATATTGAGTAAAAGGAGTGATGGTTATTAAACAGCCAGGCTATGCTTTCACATTCTGCCCTGAGCAGACCTCTAGGATGAGACCATCAGCCAAGAAGCCATGTCATGGTCTTTCTGCCCCTGGCCTTTGATATTTTCCTTCTCTGTACTCCTCCCCATTCCAGTTTCACAGTCCTTAGGGGACCTCACTAAGGGCCTGTCGAGTAACCACTGGCAGAGAGGGGAACATTTATAGGTGTTCTAATATGAATCAGAAACTCAAAATGGGACTACCAGTTGTGCCAGCAGCTACGGGGTACCCTGCTGGTCATATCACCCTCCAACAGGGAAGGTTAAGTGGAAAAGGTCATCCTGCTGATAGCCCTCTCTATGTCCCACCCTCCCTGTCATAGAACTCTGAGATAGACCTGGTCTCCAAGCCTCCTTCCCTTCTGGATTATCCCAAAGGAAGTAATGCAGCTGCTTTGAGTCCTGAGGTGGGATCTGGGTCTGTTATCTCCAGGTACACCCTGACTGACCTAGCCATATGGGGAGGGTTCTAGAAACCATGAGAAGGGAAATCAGTCGAAGTTCTCCCACCCCAACACAGTCTCTACTACTCTTGATGTATTTTGGGTGATTTTGTCTGCTGCACCCACCCCAGCCTATGGTCTAAGACCAGGTTCACCAGGCTTTACTTGCCAAGGAGTGTTTCTCTGTACTGCAACCTTATCTCCAGCTCTGTTCATAGAAATGATTCTAGGTTCCTGGGGTGCTCAACCAGTGCCTCTTCTTTCAAAGTATCAGCACCCCGGAACACAGGAGCTTTCCACTCCCTCACCTGACAGCCATCCTCAGGGAAGAGGTCCCCACCTCTGGCCCTGAAGAGGACCTGAGATCATCCATAAGCCTCCCCCAGCTCTGCTGTTCTGTCTGGGTCCTGAGTCCCTGATTGGGTGGCGACCATAGTCTTCCTCTACTCAGGAGCAGCCACTTTTCGGAGCCACCCCTGACCCCTCTGCTTGTCTGTCACCTGCCAGATGCCCACAGCGGAATTTTGGTTTCTTGCACCTCAGACCCACTGAGTTTCTCTCTTTTAAATGAAAACCACTCAGGCAAATCCTTATCCCATGCAGGGATTAGTTAGCTCACTCCTTTCTTTTTCTGTGAGAGCAGACTATGGTCTCCTGCACTGCAGCACCACATCCTTCCCCTGTGGGCAGCTGATCATGCTCCTTCTAGCTGCTGACTTGTCTGCAAGGTATTTAATATTGGTCTAGGCATACACCTGAGGGCCCCTTCCAGTTTTAAAGGTCTTCAACCTTATTGTGATGCTTTACCCACCCTGAATTGGGTTCCTGTCTTTTTTGGCAATGAGAGCCTTAATATTTGGAAGAGTCCAGATATTTGGAAGCTCCAGAATGTCCCATCTTCAAGACTTTGGGCACAATTCTGGGAGCACCTTTGCCCCCTAGATCTGGGTGCGCCATGACTCCTCAAGCAGGTCATCTACCTGCTATTCAGGTCTCATTCATGCCACCCATCCAGACACACTAAGGAAACAAGTGCCCGGATCTGAAGAACCCTATGATATCGTCCTTGGTTCTCTCTGTGTTCCTGTTTTCCCCACATAGCAGTTGCCCAACAAGGGGCAGGGTTCATAAATGGCCCGCCTCTCAGCTCCCCAGATGCAGGAATCCTCCCATACGAAAAGTGAGGTGACTGAGGGAGGGTCTTCGGGTAGAGTTTGAGGAGCAGAGGTTGTCTAGAATCCCAGGTTCTGCCATTGCAATTGATGCCGTTGTCCTTAGTGCTGGGAGTAGAGGCCGTGGGTCAGGGTGGTCCTTGAGAGAAAGCCAAGTTAATCCAGGCTGCAAACCTGTGTGCTCCTGACAGATAATCAGGGTTCCTCTGTTGGGGATTAACCTGTGGCCTGCATATCCCCCCTTGCAGTGTCACTAGGCCTGTCTTGGAGGATTACAGCTGAACTTACTTGTCGGAAGTGAGCCCCAAGATGGTGTCCCCTGTTGTGGAGTAAGTGATGATGGATACTCGCGTTTGTGGGCTGGGGAGAAAACAGGTGTTTGTGAGAATTCAGAAACACAGACTCAGAAAGAAGCCCATGAGCATGCTTGTCTTCACTTCAACAGCTAGCCCTCTGACCCAGGTCCTGAGTTCTCAAAGTTCCTATAACTCTGGAAATGCATTCTGAAGTCTGTAAAATGTGTGACTTTTTATGGAACGTGTCAGGATGGCATATGCTCCAGATCAGACTTCCCAAACTCCCAATCTTTCTCTCTCTCTCTTTCTCTCTCTCTGTAATCCCCTTTCCTCCCTCTACTCTTGCTTTTGCTTTCTCTTTCATTCTTGATGCCTCAGTTCCAGTGTTCCTATCCTATGGAACTCATTCTTGATTTTTGTAGGCATTATTGCTCTTTATTTGAAGCTGCCAAGGATGCCCATTGCCTGTTTGAGGGATACCATTTCAACAGTGTTATTTACTGAGTTACTGGTTAGCCTGAATTCTAATCTATGACATCCCCAGGATAGTCGGTGATCCCTACTCTGGTTCTTAACAGCAAGACTAAAAACAAGCGGATCTTGCAGGACCTGATAGATCTGTAGGAACCAGTGTGATCTGTCTTTCTTTCCTGCTTCAGAACCAACCCTGAGCTTCCTGATGCTGATCCAAGAGACCCCATACCCTGTGAGTCTAAACAGACAAGTACTGTGCCTGACTGTGGAAAACACCCTGCCTGCCACGTGGAGAAGTCTTACTTTTGAAACCTTCCGAGTACATTCTCCACAAAACTGTAAATTCCAAGCCAGTTGTTGCCAACACTTCCTTTCCTGAAAATGAAAAAGAAACATGTCAAAGGAAAGAGTGTGTTTTTTGAGTTGGCTGCATTTTTGTCTGTCACAAAGATATTCCTACCACATGAAGCTGCTGTCATGCACTGTCACAACCTCAATGGGTCTTCCTGATAGTGACTTGATTCAGTGTAATGGTGCAGTGTAATGGCTAAACCCAGACTTGCTGCTTGAACTGAGGGCTTAGAAATTGAGAACTTGTAGCAGCAATGGAGAGTTGTGGTTGTACACATGTATCTGTTCATAAGAAATGAAGTGGGATGCATTTTTAGAACCCCTCCCCTAGTATTCTATCATCCGACCTTTCTGGTTCTTCATCTCCTTATAAAATAACCATTCCCAGCTTTCTGCTTCTCTCCTGTCATTTAAAGGCACACAATTGACTCGTGAGCGTGCATCTTTGCCACCTCTGCTCAGCAGAAATTTTATTGCTTGTCCTCTGTAGTGCATCCCTAAAACTGTATGTTAAGCAGCTAACATCAGGGGGGAAATTAGGAGAGATGTTTATAATTATGCTAAGGTTACCCTACACTGATCATTTATGATTTCTGACCCAGAACAAGTATCATTAATCCTATCTTGCTAATGGGAAAACTAAGGTTGTTAGAGAAAGGGAGTTAGCCACTGTTTCCATGACCTGTGTGGGTGTAAATCCTTATCTTCTGCAAACCCTTGCTTTACCCATCGTACTTGGCCGTGGCACTTGGTAGTGTGAGGTCACACTTTTCTGTCACATAGTTGTTGTAAAACTCCAGATTTGATAATCTATTGTCTTAGAATTTCTCATGGTAAACTGCAAGACAACTCCTTGCATTAGTTAAGACTAATGGTCACTTATTTCACTTTTCTTCTGTTACTGGTCTGCTTTTAATCTGAGTAAGATTATTTTCCAAAGAGCCATTAAAGGATAAAGAATCTTCAACCTACACACCTACTCTGGAAAGTTTCAAGTGTGTGGTAATTTTGGAGGAAGCCTAGATTCTGAAACAGAAGTTGAGGTTCCAAAGGCAGTGGCATTTACCACAGAACTTACAGGTCCCTGGGAAGGAGTGTAAGGTAAAGACCAACAAAATTCTAGTAATCTAATCATTGAAGAGTTGGAAAGTGTGGGGAAAAGCTGTATAGGTGAACCGAGCAGCAAGAAACAGGAATTCTCTTCCTCATTGAAAGAAGTCAGTGACCTGAAGATTTCAGCACTAGGGTGGGGTATTGGTGTATCTGGATAGAAGACAGACAAATGGAAAGACCTCCTTGTTCATGGTTCATACATGTTCATTAAAAGATGAATACAAATAAAAACATCTATGGATCCTATGTGATTTTATCAAAATGGAAACTATTCTGCAAAATGTTTCTTATACACTTGAGAAGATTTTTTTTTTCTGTTCTTGGATGTCTTATTCCTTCAGTAGTTATTAGCACAAATTGGAAAAAATGTTGAGCATAAGACCTAAGACCATGAAACAGAGAAATAAATATAGGTAGTTCCCTGACATTTGTCTTTGTTTTGTTATTTGTGACTGGTAGTGAAGTGCATTTACAGCAAAAACAATAATTAAGAAAAGGGCTATGACCAGGTAAAAAGCTTTAAACAGTGAAGGAAGCCAACAAAGTGAAAAGGTGGCATACCAACTAGGAGAAGATACTTACAAACTATATTTAATAAAGAACTGAATGTCAAAATATAAAATGACATATATCTCCTTTGAAAAAAGAACTGATTTATAAATGGACATAGGAACCTAAAATATATAGAAGCCAACTTAGGGAAACTACTCTTGGCATTAACTTCAAGAATCCCTTTGAGAACTCATCTCTGGAAGCAAGGAATGCAAAGGAAAAAATACATAGCTTGGAGTATATCAAACTAAACTTCTCGTCACAGTAAAAGAAACAGTCCAAAATGGTTCACACCATCCTGAAAGTCAAAGGGAGTAATTTCCACATCATACTTCTAAGAAGGGGTTGATTTTTAAGATCTATGTAGAATTCCCTCTACTCAACAAAAACAGCAACAGCAAATCAAATAATCCAATCAAAGAATGGGCAATGAAATAGACACTTATCCAAAGAAGAAATGCAGCAGACAAATGAAAATATGTTTATCATCACTTGTGATCAAGGAAATTCAAATCAAAGCCACAAATGAGTCTACAAACCTATGTGAAAGGCCCACATTAAGAAATGGGCCAGAAAGAACAAGTACTGGTGAGGATGTAGGGATAAAGCACACTTTTTTTATACTACTGGTTGGATTGTAAACTGGCCCAGACCACTGGAATGCTATGTGACTGTTCCTCAAAGAACAAGAAATGGATGTGCCATATACCCCAGCTTATTCCACTCCTAGGAATCTGCCCCAAGTACACAGAAACACTCATTCAAAAGGAAACCTCTACCTCTGTATTTATTAAGCACTGTTTATTAAGCACCACTAGTCAAGATATGAAAATGTGCCCAAAGAGATGAGTGCCCCCGAATAGATGAGTACCTTGAGGCAATGTGGTATGGAAAAGAGTATGAAGTCTGCTCAGAAATGTTAAAATGGAATTACCATATGATTCAGGAATTCTATTTATTGGCCTTTTCCTGAAGACTATAAATACATCAATTTGAAAACATAAGAACACATGTTCATTGCCAATTTATTCATTCTGTCCAGGACTGGAAATGACCTAAGTGTCCATTTATGGGTCAATGGATAAAGCAGCTGTGATAATGTGCTATGAATCAGAAGATGTCTATTGGACTACTACTCTCCATGAAAAGATAATCTTGCTATTTGTGACAGCATGAATGGGCCTTGAGGGTATTATGTCCTAGGAAGTATGTCAAGGAGAGACAAACATCACATGACTTTAGTTATAGAGAATCTAGAAACACAAACCAAGGAGCAGATAGTATTAAAGACAGAAAGCAGAGTGACCGTTACCAGAGAAGTTTAGGCTCGAGTGGTGTATGATGTAGGTGAGGCTCAAGAAGCACAAATACATAGCTAAAACACAAGTCAAAAAGACATGTACAGAATTAAGACAAAAGACTATGGTGATACAAAGAATGGCACTAAGAATATTCTAAACAGATGTGATTGTCACTTCACATGCAGACAATGCAGACAAACGTCAAATTGTGTTATTCATTGAATGGAAAATAATGCTATAAATGTCAGTTATATTTTCATAAAAATGAAAAATATACACACATCAATGGACTCTCTGAGCCATGAAATGAGTGAAATTCATGCTATGAAATGTACTGCCACAATGGAAGTGATGGTTTATTCTCAGCCCAATGGAGGAGCTGGGAATTGACTATGGCCATCCCTACAAGCCAGTGGCTTCTACTCCTTCTTGAAGGCCAGAAAAAGGTTATTCAGAGACCAGTCCACATGCTGAAGAGATCAAACTGTTAGAAAAATACAGATTATGGAAGAAAGTAGCAGAGACATTAGATAGCAAAGCAAAGACTATCCAATCAGTTATAGAGCGAGAAGTTCCAGAGAGAGTATAAATACCTTCCGGGAGTCCTGCAATAATGGAATCATTTGGGTGAGAAACAAAACAAAGCATGAGATGATCACGAAACCCCAGCACATCTTTAACAAGCACTGAGACAGGCTCTCCCAGGACTCATCTGCCCTTGAGCTGCTATGCCACATGGAAGTCAGCTGATGGAGGCCATTATTTCCCCCCAAATGCCTCAGTAGCAAAGCACAGAGGTCTATTCTTGTGTGTGATTAGGATTTTCACTCCCTCAGTCCTCACACAAGTTGTGTTCCCTCTGGCCAAGTCGTGCCTCTATTGCCCCCAGGGACAGCAGCACCCTGAAGATCCCAACTCCCAGGGGAGGAAGCTCACTCACTTTTCCAGAATGAAATAGATATCCAGGTCACCCAGGCATGATTTCTCTTTCTCACTCTGAGCAAAGTTCTCACTGTGTTGGTGGCTGTGGCTTTCCTTGTCTGGGGAGATGTGGCGGTAGTCGCGGTCTCTCCAGGCCTGACTGAGGTAGTATAACTTCCTTTGGGCACTGTGGTGGAATGTCCCCCTGCTAAGCAGAGGAGATGGCAAAAGCAGCAGGAGGACAAGTCCCAGCACAGGCACCCTGGGGTAGTTAGTTCCCATCTTTGATGCAGTCCCCGAAGGTGCACTGCACAATGGTCAGTTCAACACACTGGAGGCTACAACCTCTGTAAGTGTCCACAGGGTGTGCAGCTCCAGCACTGTCACTAAGACTCACTTGATCCTCTACCCTCGCTTCCGCTTGGGCTGAAAGAGATCAAATGCCTCTCTCTGGGCCTACAACCCCTATATCTGCTCAACACTCCTTACTACCTCACAGAGACTTGTTGAGCTGTAGTTATGAAGGTTGCCATGGTGACTGAGTGACCTGCAGGTCTGCCCAGTGTCCTGCCTTTTGACAATTCCAGGTAATAGTCACAGGATTGCTGAAGGGGCAGTGAGAGGAACCTCCATCTCTCCCTTCTTCTGACCCTCATTGACGGCCATTGAACTCCAGGAAGCCACGTCTCTGTCAACCAACAGTGCGGCTGAGGAGGCTTAGATAACAGTCATGTGGTTAGGAGGTCAAAGCTGGGAGACAAGAGCGCTGTAATGACTGTCATAGGAACACTGAAGTCTCTGAGGGGATGGAAGGATCAGAAAGGGAATGAGTGGTGCAATGTTGCCAAAGTGCTTGTGAAAAAAAACACCTCAAAATTAGTGACATCAATGATGAACCACTGTTATGCTTACAGTTTCTATGGATCAGAGTATTGAGAGGAATATGCTGCCTTATCTACAATACATTGCCATCCCTTAAATAGTTACATGCATTTTTAGAATGACATATCCCCTCTACTCTCCCTGAACTTTCATAGTATTTGTTTATAATCACACACATATAAATCTATTGTCGATAGTTGAATCTACAATCAAGACTCCTCCCAACAGTCTCCAATATCTTTCAATTCAAATTCTCTGAGCTTTCCCTCTTGTGAAATGTCTCATCTAAACACCTTTGTTTTATGCTGCTACTGAAGATATTTAAAAAGTAAGAAATTTCAGGGGTTTGCTGCAATCATAAATACATTTCTTTAAATCTATTTAAGTAATTTCTTGAATTCTCTTGTTCCGAAACATTTTCTGTAGAATTTTTTTGGTGTTTATGAAAAGAATGCGAAGTAGACTCATTATCCAAAAATGCCAGCTAGAGCTGTGGTCATGGTATTCTTGATTTGAAATAGTGCTTCTAACATATCACCTGAAGAATGAGGTTTATTGCCGGATTTTGATAGCTCTCCTTCATGTGGTTGATCATCTCCTTGCTGCTCTTGTGCTCTTGGATTGCACAGTTCATTCATGATTGTTTAATTTTATCTAAATTCTTCTGTATATTTTTGAGCAATATATACGTAGTCACCCAAATCTATCATCATATCAATTCAAGCAATTCAAGTAAACCTATTTTTATTTTTTTATAAGTACCCCAACACAGTTAGATGATGGTTTTGAAAAAGTTGCTGGATGTGTACTATAGCTTGGATTGTTTTCCTGTTAACAACTATTCAGGAGAAGCTCTTTGGGCAATTCCCTGTATCTCTGCAGTCCTGGTCTGCTTTGGTATTAGGTGGTAGTAGCCTGGAAATCTGCTTGTGGGGGGGTGACGACTTTCTCTGGAGAGACGTTGAAAGTGATCACAATATGTGTTCCTTGACTATCATTGGGTACCTGCTGTGTCCTGGAATGTGAAGCAATTTGTATTTGCTGCAGGAAACATCAGGATTAGCTCTGGAGGTACAGATCAGATGCTGGAGGAGATGTCATTGACCAGGGGTTGGGCCAGGGGAGGAAGCAGGAGATGACTTGAGGGGCCTCAGAAGGGGCAACTAGAGGATGATTTGGGCAGCACTGTGGGGCCTCGGCCTGCACAGGCAGCTGCTGCAGAGACAATGTGACTTGGAGAGAGGAGAAAACAGGGAGAGGACAGAAGCTGCCCTGCGGGGTGCAGCACTGTCAGGAATGCAGTTCAGCACCTCTGACCCTTCTGGTTTCAGAGATGATGCCTTCTCCATCCAGCCTGTGTCCATGCAACCTGGCTCCCACTGCCTGGGCTGGCCACCCCTCTTCCTTGGGCCACTCCATGTCCACTGCTTTATCAGGGCACTGGTGCCCCAGGAAAGTGGTATTTTGTCTCAACATCATGTCCACCCAGGTACCAAGAGCAGCCCAGACCCTGAACACATCTGTTGTGACAGGCTGGCAGCTGCTTCGTTTCTGTCCCTGTGGCCCAGCATGGGCAGCACCTGTGGCATTAGAAACGATGCAGGGGGCAGGAGGACAGCAGCCCTGGGGAAGTGCACACCCTCTGCTGGTTCGTAAAGCACAGCGTACCAGAGGTGGGGAGTCCTCACCGTTCTGCTTGGGGCCCCTGTGCCCAGCTGAGTCCAGGGAGTTATTCTTCCCTCAACAGCAAATATTGTCAGTCTCCTGTCCCTTTGGGTACTCCAAAACCTGGGTGACATGTGGGAGCCCTGCTCATGGGTTCTGGGCCCATCTCCCCACAGCAATGAGCTGACAAGCATGAGGTAGGCCACCCTTGCCACACCGAGCCTGCATCTGCCCACGTTCTTTCTCCCCTAGTTGTGACTAGGGCAATCCGTGGATGACTAGGTTATAAGTGGTACCCTGGTATCCCGAAAGCTGCTGAGGATTTGGGAACACAGATCCCCTTGGCCTTGCTCAGAGACTCTGTTCCAAAATCCTGCCTAGGAAAACATAATCCTTGTGGAGCAATCAGCACAACAGAGACCTGGGCACAGCGCAGGGACAGAAGACTACACAGGTCCACAGGTGCATAAAGAAGGACTTCTGGGGACCCCTGTGGGTTGGGTGCAAGAGCAGATCAGGAGAGCCAGTTCGATCCCCCATGAAAGGGCTTCCTCCCTTGTAGGCCCAGCAACCTTGGGCAGTGCTATGTAGCTCATGCCCATCAATCCGCACAGCTTTAAAAACTAAGAGGACACGTAATTGGGGTTTAAGAGGGTTCACACAGTGAACAGAGGTTCTCCAAGGCATGGATAGCTGCCCACACTCCAGGTTTTGCCAACATGCTCATGGGGCAAATCCCTTCATCGTCTGGGGCTGATGAAGACTGAGCCCATTGGGAGATGCTGCACTCCCAACTCTGGGTGTCCTGGGATGCTGTTTTCCCTTCTCCCTCCCCCAGGGCATCTCTTCCTACAGTGCAGGACTCTAGATAGTCTCTGGGGAGACAAAATCCTCTTTCTGTGACCCACATGTTCCTTGCAGTTATAAGTGAGAAATTCTCATTTGGAGATGGTGCCATTACCCACGCTGATGTCAATGTGGCAGCACTGAAGTTCAGACAATGGCCAGTTGTGCAAGTAGCCAAAGTTTTCCACTTTATAAAAACCACCACCCGAAGCTCCTGATACTGGAATGGCTTTGAATGTTAGGGTTTGGGTTTACTAGAGAGGACCCAGCCAAGGAAGGCGGCTGAGCGTGTGTGGGGTGGTGGATGAGGCTGGCAGTGTTCACACTCAGCACTATGAGGTCAACCCAAGACCTTGAGGGGTCAGAAGCCCCTGTACCCATGACCATTTTTCTCCTTTTTAAAAGTCTTACTAAAAATTACTATTTACAATAGGGTAGAAACGCATGGATAGGAGGCTTCCACGAGTAAAAATCTGATGAGCAGAGAATCAGGCAAGGATGCCAGCCAGACAAAGTGGTCTGTGAGGGGACCACGTGCCAAGGGCCTGAGGCATAGCTAGTTGGCCTTGCTGAGGAGGAGCAGAGTGGGGAGAGGAGGCCAATGCCTCAAGGGCCTGAGGGGATTTACTCTTCCTACAAAGAATCTAGCGAAGGACTGACCAGCTCGAGATGATTTGGGCCAAATCATCTGGTCTGGCCTGGACATGAGAATAAAAGTACAGAGACTCATGGGTTACATGCAGGCTTAGTTCAGGATATAGTGAAGGTGGGGATGTTCTTCACAGAGTTAAGACGGCTAAGGTGGGGGAGGGGCTCTGTCTCTTCTCTTGTGTCCAGTATCGTGTGGAAATGAGAAGGTGACATTCCGAGGCTCCACGTGACTAGACTCCTATCTCTGGGACCTTCTACGCCTGAGCTCAACCCTCATTCCAGCCTGAAACAATGAACACAGGTCACGGTTAACCACACACAAGAGTTCATTTCCATGAACCAGGTTCTTGGTTCCCACTAGGTAAGCTAGTGATGAACATCTGAGCCACGAGCTGATAATGAATGCTAAGCCATGTGGGTTTAGGAGAAAGTATTGTCATGGGAATGGTTGGTGGTTAGGATTCATGAGAATATTCCAAGAAATGGGATTTGCTTTCATGGGGCTCACAGTTCAGAACAAGAAGCATGAGGTGGGGCAACCACCTGGCATTCTCACTCTCATCAAAATGTGGA
>PVHY01027913.1:0-15748 GCA_004024945.1 Uropsilus gracilis | reverse complement strand
TGAAGGAAAATCGAGTGCTGCTCAGTGCCGACGGCCCTCACAGGAACGTGCTTAAAATCAAGCCACCATTGTGCTTCACGGAAGAAGATGCCACGTTCATGGTGGACCAGCTGGATGGAATTCTGACAGGTGAGTCTGCGGGTGTTAGAAGCCTCCCCTCCCCCACTGCTGGCCGGGTCATGTGTGACTGACTGCACACGCACAGCAGATGTGAAGGGGGGGGGGGGGAGATGAATGTGTAACTTTGTACTTGGAACTGCAAAAAAAGAGCTGAAAAATAACTGGACTCTTGAGTTCAGTCACAGTCTGATTGGCGCTCACACAACTTCAAATCTGAGTTTCGCTGAAATGGCCAGGGCTTGATTTTTATCACTTACTCCACTTTCAATATCAAGGGTATTTCAGACCCGTCATGTCTACTCTGCACCGTGCACTTGAGACACACTGCGACGTATGGTGTCCTACCGCTGATGCCTGAGGCATGGCTGATAAAGGCCAGGCTGCAGGTTAACAGTTAATTTGCTGTATGCCGAATACTGTGATTCTGTGTACACTTCACCTGTCACCATGTAATTTTTGAGGATTTTTGCTTGTCATCCAGAAACATAGTCTGATAGGAATTTCGTTTTTGTTTGCCTGCACCATATAATTGCAGTGCAACCATCTGTTTGTGATGCCAGTTGTCGTACAAGTTCTTCATTGGTTCCAGCAGTTACATAGGCATTTAAGGAGGGGCAGGGCCGGGCAGGGCAGGGCGGGGACTGGGAGGCAGGTGAGCACCGCAGCCCCCCAGGAATCTTCATGGTCCTTCTCTGGGCTCGCTTTCTTGCATGCTGTTCTCCCAGGGTGATGCTGCCCTTTTGTCGCCTCCTCCCAGGCCAGGTGAGCCCACTTACACATGTGCGCACCCGCTGTGCCCAGGCTGATGGCAGTCATGGGGAGGGCACAATATCACAGGGGCTGGTCATAGAGGCTAATGGTGGAGAAAGCCCAACCAGCTCATCTACCCTACAGTAGTTCACATCTTCCTCTGAGTATGAATTGAGACTGTAAATTAGCTATGCAGAACAACGGTGAAAAACCTAGTGTGCTGTGGCGTGCCCGTTCATTGTTACTTTAGTTCTGTTTTTAAGATTCAACGTGTCACTTCTCAGCCTTGCGGGTTTAGGACAGGCTATAGGGAATGGGACAAACCCAGGGTTTATATTCCAGAGAAGCTGGGAATCGGTGCAGCATGCCAGATAAGGCTGCACCAAGTTCAGTAAGACTGACTGCCTTTGACTCAGAGCGTAGGTCACATGCCTGCCTGTCCCCTGGACCCTTGCAGACCAGGTGGGAGGAAGTGAAGGTCAGACGAACCTATCACTGTTATGTTGAAGTCATCTCAGAGCTTGGGTGTTACTGACGGCGGGCCAGAAAATTTCCTGGAATGAAGAGAATTAGGTTTAGTGCTATATGTAAATGGTAATAAATGTTGGGGTGCAGGGAAAATTCCCTCCCCCACTCCACTGGGTTCTTCTGCTGTGCAAGTTTTGAGTACAGATGTCAGTGATGACATCGTTAACTGTACTGAGATTTAGCTAAGGAGGGACTAGCAAGAGGACTCAGGGTTAGTGGGTCATAAATATTAAGCTGACAGAGAGATGGTGTCAGGGTACAGAGGAGTGTTCCCCACACTGTTCTCCAGCTGGACAAGCCCGACAGTTAACATCAGACAGGTTAGTAGGGAAGAATGATCAAACTTACTATATCTGGAGAACTGACACAACTGTAAGTTCTGGAATAACTGTAACACACCAAGCATTTCTGTCCTGAGCCAAGGAACCAGATGGGGCCCTGAAGTATAAGGGTGGGGTGACTCGACAGGACAAAACCTTGCCTCTAGATGCTAGGATGAGAGGCCCTGGGCTGGAAGATAGGCTTCTTTAATAAAAGGGAGGTTTTTGGAGAAGATCTGAAATCTGGGTGATCTGCATTCTTTAAGATGATGGCAGAGACCCACTAGCCTTTGTTAACCTTAGCTCCACATACCAAGGTGGCATGTATTGGAAGAAGCCTCCTGAATGGCCTGAAGAAATTATGTCTGAGCATTTGGGGGAGGCCAGTCCTGCAATTACATGCTACCACCGTGTTTGAGAGCAGCAGCACTTTTAAATTTGAGGCTCTACTTGTCAGTATGGATCTTCTCTAGAGCCCCCCCCCCCAAGTTTATTTTTCAAAGATTTGTATCTGTTGTCTCTTCCTTGGTGTAGTTTTAGAAGAAGCCATTGGCGGCAAAGCTGAGAGTGTGATCCTGGAGAATACTCGATGCAGAGCAAAGGTAAGGGTCTGAGCCTTTATTTTTCGGGGGAAAGTTTAAAACTGGGAATTAAAGGGGAAAAACACGTGCGAATTTTGGAGAAATGTACGAAGGTCTTTAGAATCAAAGGCCCATGTCCGGGCTGATTGGCTGGTGCATGTCTGAGGAGTGGAGCCAGGGACCTGGGCCAGAGCACCACTCCCACTCCAGAGAAGCCCCTCAGCCCTGCCTCTTCAAACTAGAGACAGAAATGACAGCTAAAACCTGAAACTTCTTCCTGGATCCCCACACACCCCTCCTTAACACCAGCAGACACCTCGGCAGCCTGTCCCCACGGGGGCAAAAGCAAAACCAGTTCTTAGACTCCAGGAAAAATGCACTGGGACCAGAGGGCCGGGGTTGGGGGCCGGGTGTCGGCACAGGTTTGGGGGAGGGTGATGAAGCAGGTGCACATGCGGAGGTACAGACATGCACCCCCAAAGTTGCATGGCTACGCAAATGGCTGACAATAAAACAAACAACTTGCGGTGCCAACGGAGCCTGGGAACCTCTGGCACCCGGTGGCCTAGTTTCTGCATCTGCTGTGCTTCCAGCCCGGGGCCTCGCCATTCTCTCCCTGAACTGCCTGGGGTGTGAGAAAGAGCTCCGTGTCTCAAAACAAAGGCAAAGACTTAAGAGCCTCTGTTGCGTAATTTGTTGTTTGTTTATGCCTTTGGTGCGTAAAGGGACACTCAGTGCTGAGAGACGCCCGCCCGCACAGTCAGCAGAGTCCCCTTGCTGACACGAAAACACTCAGTCAGCTGGAATGAGAGCAAATGATTTGCTTGCTCACCAGACTTCTGTCTGTGTGAACAGTGCAAACCAGTTCTAGAAGCCAGCTGTTACCTGCTGTTCTTTTTTTTTTTTGAGACTAGATCTCACTATTTTTGCCCGTGGAACCGCAGGCTCTCGTTGCATGGGGTACCACAGACTTAAGCAATCCCCAGCCTCCCAGGTAGCTGGGATGACAGGCGCGTGCCACCACGCCCAGCTATTTTTTTGGAACTAGGTCTCGCTGCAGACCCCAGGTGGGACTTGAACTGCAATCCCCAGCTCCGGCCGCTTCATAGGCTGAAGCTTACAGGCACGAGCCACCGTGCCCAGCCACCTGCTGTTCTAAAGGGGGTGGGAGCACCAAGGGGCGGGGGGCTGACGGGCTGTGGTAGAGGACCAGGGTGGCCTTGGTGGTGGGTGCGGTATGGGGGGCATCCAGCGAAGAGGTGTGGACCTGTCCCCCAGATCACAGGCAGCGTTGTAGAACCGTGTTCCCGCAGTTTAAAAATTCGTCTTGATCAATGCATGAACTGCGTGTCACACCTTCTGGAATAGCTGTTGTCGAGAAGACAGGTGTTGGCAAGGCTGTGGTGAAAGGGGAAACCTTCCACACTGCTGGTGGGGGTGTGAATTAATTAGACCACTACATGCAATGATGTGGAGATTCCAAAAACAAAAGGAAAGTGAGGAGTGGTTTCTGAAGCCTAGGACTCAGTCACAGCTGTAAAGTCTGAGCAAGCGCTGGGAAGGAGTTTGCCAAGAAAGGAAAATGCCGCTTAGGAGTCAGGAAAGGCCACACGGGTTTCTGGATTTTGCCGTGGAGCCCCCAGGTTCCAGGCTGACATCCTGCCTCATGCGTCTGGTCGGGGAGCAGCCGGTGCTATGGTGCTGGGTTTGTGGTCTGCAGAGCCGGCTGGCCTACAGGTGGGCATAGCCCTCTGGATCTGTACCCCTGTCTTGCAGCTGCCTAGTGAAGCCCACTCGGAACTGCTCAGTGACGGCACCAGGGACCCCAAAGAAAGTTCCGGCAGGAAGAGAAACGGGTTGTGCGCAGATAAACATTCGCTGCAGAGCAAGAGGCTCAAGACCTGACGTGCTGGCCATCAGCGAGCCAGGTGTCCCGAAGCCTGAGAGCAGGCTGCGGCCCCTCCGACGCGCTGCGATGCCTGGTAGAGTTCACGGTCTGCACGCCACAGGCCGTGCAGAGAAGGTAAATGAGTAACGTGAATAAATCAAGTGATGATCAGACCACACCAGCGAGGTTAGCTCAGCCTCTAGCCTGTTAATTCCTTACTGAGATTTCTGAATGTACAACGTTTATCCGACTAAATGTAAGCTTCAGATTGAATATTAAGCTGGCAGCGCACTTCTCGTGTTTAATGTTTGAAATGACAGAACAAAGTTCAATAAGGGCCTTAACTCTGGAGACTTGGCACCTTAAAACATGGAATCTTTGGTGATTTGCTTTATATTTATGAACGGTAACAAAATAAAAGGCATACACCAGGTGACCATGGCAGTGTGTGCTTTTCTTCTTGCAGAGAATCTTAAGGGTCTGGGTGGTGAACTTGAAGCCATTTGGAAACATACAGCACAGATCCAGGGGGGCATGAGTACGTTAGACCTCAGGCGGGAAACCAGGTTAATCGCCATCCTCTGGGGTTTGGGGGTGGGGGGGGTTGGAAGGGTGGACACACTATGCCCGGAAACATCCAGAAAGGTGAAGCTGGAACAGGAACAGCGACAAAGTGCAGTGTCCGGAATCAGGAGACCTCAGCTGTGTCCATGCACATCAGCTTGACCCGCCCTTCACCTGTCAGCAGAAATGCACTTCCAAGCAGTCTCGTCTTCTCACCGACCAGTTTTATCATCACCTATAGATATCCACTCCCCACCCTCCCCTCACCCCACCAGCATACATACAGAGGGTGTGGAGAGGTTGCTGGGAGAGGCACGATCAGTCACAGGTGGAGCGTGGCTGCCGCCCCCTCCATCGAAAGAGGGGTTCGGCTTTCCTTTCTTGGAAGTGTCTCTTAAGAAGGGCAGCCTCCACCCAGTTTTAGAGCCCCAGGAGCCCCTGCCCTGCGAACCTGGTGCCATGAGCATCCCCTTGGAGCTAACTTGGAGCTGGAGAGAGAGTGTGAACACCTGACTTCCCAGTATCTGCTGTACTTTCCTCGCAGAAGACTCTGTATGTGGGGTAAGGGAATAAAAGATTATTTTCCTATGGCCGTTGCATGATAACTGAGAGGGATGTTGGGAGGGAAGTGAACAGTAGAGTGACCTTTCTTGAGTCTGTCATCACTAAAATTGCGGTGCAAATGCAAAGTCTCGGCACTGAAGACATTATCCTCCAGAGAGGATGACTGTCTCAGTGGCTCCTGGCTGGGTGGTGTTGAAGTTGGGTCGCAGGACCTGGCAAAGAGGGAAGGGTCTGGGTTTGCCTTGGGAATAAGATAACAAGCTCGTCAGATCTTTCCCAGGCAGACCAGGACCTGCGTGCTGGCACAAGTGACCAGGCCCATCTCCACAGCTCCATGCCCTGGCAGGGGCTCCCAGGGTGACCATTTCCTGTTTCATGGTGTCGTGAATTCCAGTGACACAGCCTACCCTGTTTTGGACAGATCCATTTACCAGGAAGCGCGGCTTCTCAGCCGTTAATGGTTTCCCTTCCGGAGGGAAAACGTAAGTCACTGCAAATCTCAGGAGAGCAAACATCTGCCATGCCAAAGGACATTTTGACAAAGGACACATTTTGACAAAGTCAGGACTTTTGACAAAGTCCTGAAGACTGGATCTTACTTCTCTGTAAAAACAGAAAGAGTGAGAGAGATTTGCATGTAAACCTCTCCGTAAGAGTGTCTTCTGGGAAGACTAAAATCTGCATTCCTTTGGCTAACATGCCTTCCCCATAACTTCCCTAACAGACTTTCCCTTGCTCCACCCCACCCCACAGGTCTCCCTTAGTTATTTAAGATGGCTTTGGGCGTTTTACTCAGTTCTGCTAGACCTTCCGTTATTGGCAGAAGGTATCCACATTACCAAATTAGAAGACTTTATCTTATCAGCCAGGCACGGTGGCTCGTGCCTGTAAGCTTCAGCCTATGAAGTGGCCGGGGCTAGGGATCGCGGTTCGAGCCCCGCCTGAGTCCCGTAGCGAGACCTAGTTCCAAAAAAATAGCTGGGCGTGGTGGCATGCGCCTGTCATCCCAGCTACCTGGGAAGCTGAGGCTGGGGATGGCTTAAGTCTGTGGTACCCCGGACAACAAAAGTCTGCGGTTCCCCTGGCAAAAAAAGCGAGACCTAGTCTCAAAAAACAAAACAAAAAAAGACTCATCAATCTCTGTGATGCATCATGTTTGGTTATCTGCTAGCCTGGAAGAAACATGAAGGCTACTAGATGATTCCCTTTGTGCTGCAGCAGCCACAACTGGTACTCATCATCTCCTTCCTCCACTGTAGAAATACCCCTCACCCACAGCTATCACTTCCAGATGTCCTGTATTGGTGCGACTCAAATCCTCATTTCTCTGGAGCATGAGCCCCTGGAGGCCATGTTCTTCTCAGCCCACGGCTACAGCCCTTGACCATCCATGTTAGACAAGGGACACCAAGAGTGTCACCCAGGTCTCACCCATAGACCTGCCTCCCCTACTGCAGGACAGAGCCCCACCCACTTCTGCTCTAGCTCAGTGAACCCTGCCAAAATGGTCCCCCCCACTGCTGCTCCCTGAACACAAGGATCCAAGGTGGTCAGTCTAACAGGACAGCTGCTTCGCCCCTTGGCAAGAGTGTCCTGCAGAGCCCAAAATAGTAGGGGTGGGAAGAATAAAAGTCCACAGTCATTAAGTTGTAAAGGACCATCACCTTCACCCCTGGGATTCAGGGTGCTACTGGGACATAGGCCTTAGGAGATCCTGAGTCATACGCAGATCCATACTCTGAAGTGATTGTACGAGGTGTTCCCCCATCTTTGGAGATGAAACTGGGACTGGTACTCAGATAACCTGGACTCCTTGGCCCAGTGCTTTTTGTTCCTTTAAAGATGATGTGGTCAGAGGCATGAAAGGATAATCCGTTGGCAAGAGAAAATCTGTGCAGAGAAAGATACTGTCAGGGCAAAAAGACACCGCACTGGATGGGGAAAAACTCTTTTACACATCAAACATCTGACAGGGCTGATAGCCAAGATCTATTAAGAACTCATACAACTCAACACAAAGGAAATAAAGAACCCAATCAAAACATGGGCAGAAAATCTAAATAGACACTTTTCCACAGAAGACCTACAGATGGCCAACAGGCACACGAACAAAAAGTCATTAGCACGTGTGAGGGGAATGCAGATCCAAACCACAAGGAGATATATCTCATGTCTGTGAGAATGGCCCTTACCAAAAACCCTAGAAATAAGTGTTGGTGAGGATGTAGAGGAAAAGGAACCCTTGTATTTGTTAGCAGAAATGTAGACTGATCCAACCCCTGTGGAAAACTGTGGAGGCTTCTCATATTAAACATAGATCTACCATGTGATTCAGCGGTTCCATTCCTAGGTGTCTACTCCAAGAATGCAGAAACAGTAGCTTGACCGCATGGATGCACTCCTGTGATCATTTCAGAGCTATTTATAATAGAGACATTGCAGTGAACTAAGCACCCAAGGGTAGAGGCACAGACCAAGAAGATAGGGTGTTTGTACACAAAGGAATACTACGCAGCTATGGAAAAGATGCCATCTTGCCATTGGCAGTAACGTGGATGAAACTGGAGGGATAAAGCGAAGTGGAGTAAGTCAGAAGGAGAAAAACAGATACTATGTGTTTTTACTTAGATGTGGGATACTGGGAAACAAGACAGAGAAACAGACAAGACCAAGCCAATAATAAACCCTAGAAATCTGACTGTGGAATTGAGGCTACAAAACAGGGGAGGAGGAAAACCAAGCACAGTGGACTCTGGTAGAGGACTGTGGGTGCCTTGGTGCTGGGAGTGGTGTGAGGACACGTGTGTCCCACACATGTGAGTCAGAGGACTCAACATACAGTGCTGTACGCTGATGCCGACTCACTTCTTAAAAATGTCAGCTCACACTGCAAAAAAGGATCATTAACGCTGATGGTTGGTGCACGACACCATCTTCCCTTTCTGAATGCTCGTCCTGCCTCACCGAGGCAGTGACACAATTTCATCAGGTCAGATACCTGTAAAATATCGATGTCAGTAAAATATAAGCATGAACATATGTGTGTGAATGAAAAGCAGAATCTCTGGGATTTATGGATACCTAGCGATTAACTTACAAGATACAAATCAGATATAGGCTGTAGAGGGATACACTCCAGTGCTTTCATTATTGAATGCTGACTTGTACGTAACACAGGGTAGGACTCCCCCATCATAAAGGAGTTGATCCAAAACCTCATAACAGAAGAACAGGAAAATCTCCAACCACTAGGAGATTCAACAGCGTCCTTTAAAAGCGAGGGTCAAAGATCTCAAAGGACAGGAAATTGCACATGCTGGGCATTGTTGGGGCACCGGGGAGATCTTCCTGCCCGCCGCGGAGTTGTCTGGGCCAGCAAGTAGTGAAACAAGCGTCACGGGACTGATGGGTCACAGAAGAGGTTAACAGTAACAGATCGGCCTTCTGTGCACACAGATGGGGCCAGGACGGCGTGACTTGGCTTTGTCCCCCATCTTTAGCGACTTGCTGGGGCTAAGAGCAACTGGGGGCACACGGAAAGGTCAGTGAGGATAAGCAGATTTACCTTGAGCCTTCAGGGAACAGGTGAGACTGGGTCTGCTTGGGAGGAGACCGTCCGGGGACACGTTTACAGATAAGCACCAAAAGCAGCATCCACACAGCCTTCAGACTCCCCCCACCACCACCTCTCCCGCCCCCCCATGAAGTAAATATCTCGCCACAAGACGTATTTGGGGGTGACAGATTGTGGTCCCCTGTAGCATCCAATACTCCAACTCTCCAAGGCCACCCTATCCTGTGTCCCCAGAGTGAATGAAGACACCCCCGGTTGAAGGTTCTCTTGGGGGGGGGGTTCCCAGAGGCAGGGCTGGACCAAGATTTCTTGTGTGTGTGAGGTGTCAGGAGCACTGGCAGGCAAGGCAGGGGCCGGGGCAAGGAGGGCAGCAGACACCCTGAGCGGGAGCCGCTAGAATCCTGGCTCACAAAACAAGGCCTTTCCTGCTCACAAAACAAAGCCGAGCTGCGCCTAGAATCCTGGCTCACAAAACAAAGCCGAGCTGCGCCTGACACCACCAGGCCCTTTGGGCCTGGAGATGGGCCTCTGCGCCATCAGCAGCTGGGGCCCTGGTCACCAGGCTGGTTAGAGGGGTCTGCCGGGGCCGGGCACCAACAGCATCCGGGGAACGGTGGGCAGGAGGCTTGTGCTGTGAGCCCTCCTTCGTTTGGAGGCCTGAGGGCCAGAGCCTTCCTGGAGCCTGGGGCAAGGGCGTTTGAAACATTGTCTCCTGGCACAGAAAACAGGCTCTAGAAGTGGCCTTTCCGGAGAGCAGGGGTGTGGCAGGAGAGCAGGGGTGTGGCAAGGCGGCAAGAGAGGAGGCTTGGCTTGAGGCAGGGTTGGGCCACCTCAGCACATGGGGTGCCCTCCTTAAGGCCACGCAGGCCCCCTTGAGGCAGGGGGAGGTGGATGGAGTCTCTGCCACTGGCGACCTCGCAACCCCTTGCTTCCCAGGAATCGGTGTGTCTTCTTCAAATAGGGCTCTAGCATGTGCTAGCGGCGTCCTCGCTGGGTGTGAAAAGAAGTGGGAAGGCTGAGGGCTGGGAAGCCCCGGCTAGACCCGTGGACTCTGAGCAGCCTGACGGCGGCTGTGGGGAAAGCGGCCCAGCGTGGTGGGTGCGGAGAGGAAGCAGGAAGGGACTGTGGACTCCTCCCCTCCCTTCCCCCTCCCAAGCTGGCTTGGGCCATGCAGCCCTTCCATTACCCTGAGCGGTCTGACCCAGGACATCACAGGAGCTAGGCAGGAGAAATAGGGGGGAGGGGGGAGCTCGCAGCCTCAGCTGCGGTTCACCCTCGCTCCTCTCCCAGACCCTCAGCCAGGACTCAGAATCCAAGCCCCCTCCCTCCTGAAGCTGTTCTCCCCCCACCCCCACCACCCACCCTGCGTGTGAAACCGGGCAGAGCTGCCATCTTCGGTGCCTGGACTGCGGGCTCTTCCTCCCCGCTCCACCTCCCCCCAGCCCCTTCCCCACCCCACGCAAGCCTGGCCCTGAACTTGACGCCCGTGAGCTTTCCCAGGTGCAGGACCCCCTGCCCTGGATGTCTTTTCTTCTGAAACGGCATTACCCTTAGACGTGATGTAAGTGTAAGACGCGCCTCTTTGCAAATCAGCGTTGCAGTCACTCCTGCTGTTTTGCTGGGACGAAGGAAATCACCTTGTGCCCTCCGGGCTCTTGCCACAGAGAAAAGGAAGCCTTCGGAGAAGGTTAATGACAGCCTGTGTGTCCCTGTAGACACAGCGCAGGTCCCCTTGTGCCTTCAGACAGCGGCTTCAGTCGGCCATGGTGGCGCGTGCCTGTAAGCGGCAGCCTAGGAAGCCAAGGCCGGGGCCAGGGATCGCGGTTCGGGTCCCGCCAGGAACACGTTAGCGAGACCTAGTCCCACAAAATTAGCTGGGTGTGGTGGCACGTGCCTGTCATCCCAGCTACCTGGGAAGCTAAGGCTGGGGATGGCTTGAGTGTGTGGTACCCCAGGAAACGTGAGCCTGCGGTTCCACGGGCAAAAATAGCGAGACCTGGTCTCAAAATAAAAAAAGAAAAACAGAAACCAGACAGCGGCTTCAATAACTGAAGGGCCCGCTATGGGGCCGGAGGGGGGGGTGGGGCGGGGAGGTCACTTCGGGCTCTTGCCCAGGAGGCGCAGCAAACTGAGGGATGCAGGTGGGAGCTGGGTTCCCCGTGAAAACCTGTAGAACGTGATTTCCCGGCCTCATCCCCCCCCCACCTCCAAGATCAGATGCGGGAGGAAGAACTCACCCACGTTTGAGGTCCGGTTGAAACAGAAGAGTTGGTGCTTCCACAGGAGCAGTGGCAGCAGAGGGCCTCGGCGCTGGTGGTGTGATTTGTCGAGGGGACTTCACAGGCACCATCCTGAGGCCCACGCTGAGAGGCTCACCTGCAGGTGTCTGCCTTTCAACGCTCGCCCAGTCTCACCCAGCCTCAGGCAGTCACGGGGCCTCGTTGTGCAAAATGCTGGCCTGAGACGGTGAAGCAGGAGGGCCGTCCCTGTAGCCGTGGAAGCTGCCCCCGTAGGGTCAGTCACAGCGCTGAAGAGCCCGTTCTGCGGTGGACGGATCAGGCCTCGAAAATGTGAGTCACTTCGGAAGCTGATTCTCTGCCCTTAGCTGTGTGCTTTTGATCGGGTGGGACTCCCTCACAATTGAGAAGCGGGCACAGGTGTGTCTACTTCAAGGTAGAGGTAAATTGCTATTGGCCTGCTTGTAGCTTGCTTCGGAGAGAGAAGCAGGCAGATGTGTGTTAAAGTCAAAGTCAAAGAGTCTTTTCTTGTCGCCCTCTTTCAGTTGGCGACCATGGAGGCCGTGGTTAATAACCCAAGGAGTTAATTAACCCAAGGGAAAAAGCCCTTTCGTTAATTACCTTAACAGCCAACAATCAGAAGGTAGATGGTACCCCCCCCTCTTTGTGGGGATTCTGTGGGCATGCAGTGCAAAGCCCTCTGTGCATGATGGATGTGTTTAGGATAAAGTGCTTGCTTATGCCGAAATGGTTAATTGGTAAAGAGGAAAGTGACAAGTTTAATGTAAATCTGCCTGACAAAATCCAGTATGTATTTAAAAAGCCAAAACTGCCGCGAGTTTGGAAGTTCAGGAAAAAGCAGTAAATTACTCAGCATCGATTAATGATTTATGCAGCCACGACAGTCTGAATGAAGTTGGGGACCCTTTGTGTTCCACAGGTTGCATGACTTGGCTTTTCCCTCTTGGATACTTAATAATTGGTAAATGCCCATTTCGTATAATGATGTGTGTACTGGCTAGTATTGTAGTCTTGTGTTTTTGCCTAGGGGGATTGCAGTTTTGCCTAATTGTACCAGAAGTTTTGCCTGATTGTGCTTAAATGGATAGTGGTTTGATAAATGGTGTAACTGGTATTAATGTAACTGCATGTTTCATTGTGTTAAAATGGATATTGCTTTGATGTATACTTTGACTGTTATTGATATAACTGCATGTTTTGCCTGGTACGTGTATTGTATTTGCATGTTGGATTGAGAAATGGGTTTGTTTGAGAGGTTGTTTTTTTTTTTTTTTTAATTTTTATATAGATATGAAAATTTAAAGATTTAAAGATCAGAGTGAGGAATTGTTAGGGGGCACCAACCCCCTTGGTTGTCATTGTCTCCTGTTTAAGATTGCAGATTTCAAGGAAGGTATGCTAAAATGTGAGCATGACCTTAGTTGGAATTTCCCTTCAGGGAGATGCAAGAGGAAGGGAGAAGTGAAATGGTTCAGGAAGGCGGGAAATCAGGGTATATAAAGGGTGTGAAAACAAAGAGAGAGATGGCAATATGGAGATCTGATAGAGAGATTCAATGGAGGAGAGATTGGGATCGGCCATTTTCTAGGGTAAAGATGTGAGCCATGTGGACTTGGCCATGTGGCCAAAGGCCTGGGGCCTGCAGCCTTTGGCTGACCCAGGCTGGCAGCATGTGTGCTAAATGCAGTTAAGGAGTTTGCAGATTTGAAGTCCGGGTTGGAGTTTGTTTTGCTGAGTTTGATTTGTGTCTGGAAGAGGCCATGCGAAAGTCAGGCCTGAAAAGAAAGTGAACTTTGCTGGTCCGGCACCATGGAGTTCCTGCTACCTGGAGGACAAGGAGAAGACAACATGGAAGACAAGGTGGAGCATGCCAAGGGAGCAGCCAAAGGAAGATGTCTTTCAGCATCTGGAGATGAACTCTGACTGGCTGATTTTGGTGAGATGATCAGGACTGAGAGACTAAGGATTTTTGGGCAATCTGGGAAAGGACTTTGGACAATGCTGAGAAAGGTTTTGGACAATGTGAAAGTAATTGGGGTTTTACTTACATGTTTCTTTTGTAGTAATTAGGAAATCACTTTGTTAGAAATACATTAGTCTGCACTGATAGTCTTGCTTTGACTTGGTATTTTGGTTGAGAAGGCTGGGGATGGTGGGAAGAACCCACGAGAGTTTAAAAGAGGATAAACTGAGAGAAACTAGTGTAAAGTTTAAACTAAGTTTTTCTTTTTAGGTCTGAAAGAGGGAAAGAAAGCAGAGAGAAGCTGGTAGCTGGTGTTTGCCTATCAGTGGTAAAGGTGAACAGTGAAAATGCTAACGAACAGTTTGTAGCCTGCTTCCTAGGGAGGGAAGCAGGCATAGGTGTGTCCAGTTCCAGTTAAAGGTAATTGCTAAGGAACCACTAGTAGCCTGCTAAGCAGAGAGAAGCAGGCCTGTATGTGTTTAAGTCAAGGCAAAAAGTATTTTTCTTGTTGCCCTGTTTCACTTTGACGCTCTTCCTTCGGAGAGGGTATTAGGCCCTGGGAGGTGTATTCCCGGTCGCCCACTTGTCTTCCTGTAGATAACTCGTGGGCACTTACTTATTCTACGTTCATGTGCCAAACGCTCCCTGCAGGGAACCCTGAGAAAAGATGTGGGCCGGCCTCCTCTCGCCCCACACTGTGCTGGTCCTCTTAGGGCAGGCCTCAGTCCACGGAGCCCATCCTGGAAATGAGCTGCTCAGGAATGAGTTTTTTTTTTTTTTTTTGCCTTTTACCAAACTTGATAACAGTGATCTTCAGCGTGGAGGGGACCTGGCCCTGGAGCCTCAAACATTCATTGACTGTGCCCCCATTTGTCTTTCCTACCTACTCCAGTCTTGCCTTATCGAAGCCCATTTCCCCAGCACTCGCCCTTTTTCTTTTCTTTTTTTAATTATTATTATTTTTTGAGACTAGGTCTCGCTATTTTGTCCGTGGAACCACAGGCTCTTGTTGCCCAGGGTACCTCAGACTCAAGCAATCCCCAGCCTCAGCTTCCCAGGGAGTTGGGATTACAGGCACGCGCTACCACGCCCAGCTATTTTTTGGACTAGGTCTCACTACGGGCCCCAGGCGGGACTCGAACCACGATCCCTAGCCCCGGCCACTTAATAGTCTGAAGCTTACAGGCATGAACCACCGTGCCCGGCCTTCGCCCTTTTTTTTTTTTATTTAGTGTTGATTATATGTGAGATAAATTAATACAGAGTGAAATTCACCCTTTGAGGATTACGGTCACCCTACTAGACCGTCAGCAAGCTGTGGACGAGAAGCAAGGCGGCCAAC
Organism: Uropsilus gracilis; assembly: GCA_004024945.1. Lineage (NCBI taxonomy): Eukaryota > Metazoa > Chordata > Mammalia > Eulipotyphla > Talpidae > Uropsilus > Uropsilus gracilis. The sequence goes on along the minus strand of PVHY01027913.1, from coordinate 1,296 downwards.
TTCTTTCTGTTCTGTCGTCAGCATGTGTTGAGACTGGGAGCCACACTTGTCAGAATTGTGTTTAATGGGAAGGCTCCCGGGGAGAGGCACGGAGAATATTCCAGTCCTCCATAGAAACCAAGGCTGTCTCTGGGGCTTCCATCTTTAGAAGGCAACTCGGGCTGCTCCAGCAGAAGTCCGTGCACTCAGTGGCTTGAACAGCAGACGTTTCTTTTATCAGACATCCAGTGTATGTCTTGGTTTCTGGCAGCATTCTTCCTGCCTTGTTAGATGACTGCCTCACCACTGCATCAGACACAGGGAGAGGTGAGGGTGGAGAGGGAGGAGGAAGCGGGAAAGGGGATGGAGAAGGAGAGGCGTTCTGGTATCTCGTCTTACAGCCACCAGTTCCCTCGTGAGGGCGCCACGCTCACTTCATCCAAACCTAGTCATATCGCAAAGTCCCATCTCCAAGGACGATGCCATTGGGGTTAGGGCTCTGGTGACAAAATGCATCTCCAAGCATGGAGCGCGTCACAGCACAGTGGCCCCAGGAGCAGGCGCCGTTTCCCCTGTGTGTGCTTGCATGGGTGTGTCCTTGGCTTGCAGCTCCTAGCATGCCCGTAAGGTGGACTCCATGAATTAGGGTGGGGGGGGGGAGCTGGGAGGCGGGCCTCCAGGAAGGGGAGGGAGGAAGAGGAGGAGGGGGGAGAGGAAAAGGAGGCGGGAAGGAGGAGACAGCAAATCTCACTCAGAAAACACTTTACCACCATGGGGTCCCAACTATAAAGAAAACAGCAATAACTAAGCTGGCCTCCAGAAGGGCTTGAAAGCCCCCGTGGTGATCGTTTCCACGTGTGTTTGTGGACGCTGTGCAGGTCAAACCCAAGCGGGTCAAACCCAAGCGGGTCAAACCCAACCCGTGTCTGTGTGCACAGCTAAGATCCAACCTGCGCTGGGAAACCATCCGACGCAGACCAGGGTGCAGACGTGGGCAGCAGGCCGGCTGAGCTGAGCTGCGAGATTAACTGAGGGAAAAGTGACCGCCTCACTTGCCATCGGCACCTCCTGCCCGGGCCGAGGGTCACGCGAAGGCTGAGGGGCCCTCTGATGTCACCGGGCAGGAAGGGAAGGCATGTTGAAGGAAGGGGAGGAGCTAACGACCAGCAAGGGCCCCGTCCAGCTCTGGCCACCCGCGCAGTGTCTGCGCTGTCTCTTCCACCCGGAGTTTGAAAGACACAGGAGGGCACAGACATGGGGCCCTGCCCTGCCCTAGCCCTGCCCGAGCCCAGCCCTAGCCCTGCCCTAGCCCAGCCC
>PVHY01027912.1:0-15756 GCA_004024945.1 Uropsilus gracilis | reverse complement strand
ACCAGGTCTTGCTGTGTTGCCCAGAGTAGTCTCGAACCCATGAACTCAAGCGATCCCTGGGCCTCTTGCCTCCCAGGGCTTGGATCACAGGTATACATCACCATGCCCAGTCTGTATTTATTTTCTTTCTGACTTATTTCCGCTAACATGATTACTTCTAGCTCCATCCTTGTTGCTGCGAATGACATAAGGCTGTCATCTTTGATTGATGAATAATATTCCATTGTGTAAATATACCACATCCTTTTCAGCCATTCGTCAGTTTTGGGGCATTTGGGTTGTTTCCATATCTTGGCAGTTGTAAATAGTGCTACAATAAACATCTGGGTACAGGTGTCTTTTTGAAATTAGTGTTTTTGTGTCCTGTGGGTAGACCCAGCAGTGGGATTGCTGGATCTAATGATAGTTCAACTTTAAGTAGCATGAGGGTCCTCCACATAGCTTTCCATAGTGGCTGGACCAGCTTGCACTCCCACCAGCAGTGGAAGAGTGTCCCTTTTTCTCCACATCCACACCAACACTTGTTGCCAGGGGTTTTTGTTTGTTTTTTAATATGGGCCATTCTTACTGGTATAAGGTGGTATCTCATTGTGATTTTGATTTGCATTTCCTTAATTATTAGTGATGTTAAGCATTTTTTCATATACCTGTTGGCCATTTGTATTTCCTCTTTGGAGAAGTGTCTTTTCAGTTCTCCCCATTTTTTGACTGGGCTTTTTGCTTTGTTTTTGTTGTGTGAGTTCTTTGTGTATCTTTGTTTTCAGACCCTTAGTCACCTGTATAGTGAGGGCAAAAATTTTCTCCCATTCAGTTGGGTTTCTTTTTATTTTGGTTATTATCTCTTTTGCCATACAGAAGCTTTTTAGTTTTATGTAGTCCCAGCAGTTTATGTTCTCCATTTTTTTTTCCATCTGTAAATGTTTCCTGAAAGGGATTTTTGAAGTGTAATTCTTGGAGAGTTTTGCCTACATTTTCCTCTATGTATTTTATGGTTTCAGATCTTACATCCAAGTCTTTTATCCATTTTGAGTTGGTTTGTACCTGTTGTATTTTGCCCATTTTATTCTAAAAGTGAAAGATAACAGTAAAACAAATAATAGTTTGGGTTATTTGAAATTTATAATTTGAGTCATCCTATGACTCCAGAACCAATACCATGTATATAACTCAAATTCAAAGTACCATATGTCCTAGAAAATATCCCATTGTCTGACTTTGGGATGCATTTGATTAAAACTAGAATTTGCGTGTGGAAGACAAGGCAAATCCAGTTGGCTCAGTATGAGAAAAATCATTAGTTTATGTTATCCATACTTATAGTCTTAGTTTGGCATACTGGTTTGTAGGCCTATTGCTTCACACAGTGGAATATGCCTTCTTGAAAATTTCCAGCTGAGGTCAGAAAGAACCTCTTGTCAGGAATTTTCTGGATGTCCTTAAAGGGTGAGTGGTTGGTCTCTTATAACCATGTGGAACCTACCCTTTGGGAGAGTCTTTGATTCTCTAACTAGGAGATATACTCCAGCAGTAGAAGAAGTATTTCCAAATTTTAAATAGATGTTGCCAGAACTGTAAATCTCCAGAGGATAAGATTTTGTCTAATCAGTATGGACTTAGTGTAGTTCTAGGCACCAGCATATTGTTACTGCTCAAACTAACAACTCTTAAGACAGCTTCTACATGTATGGCCTGTTCTCTGTATTATGTGATAGGGAATTTGTTTTCTAAGCAAAAAACCTGTATTTTATAGTAAGATTCCATCTCATTTCAAGCATGTGAGGAACACTAACTTGTAATTGCTTACAAACCCCTCCTATAGGTGTATTTATTGTTGCTGCTAAGCGAACACCCTTTGGAGCTTATGGAGGTCTCCTGAAAGACTTCACAGCTACTGACTTGACTGAATTTGCTGCCAAGGCTGCCTTGACCGCTGGGAAAGTCTCACCTGAAACTATCGACAGTGTCATTGTAGGCAATGTCATGCAGGTTAGTTGCGGCAGGAAGAGGTACTTACTCTTGTCACTTTCTTCTATTAGTTTTAATTATTAAAAATAATTCCTTTAACATGTTACAATGGCCAGGCACAGTGGTGCATGCCTGTAAGCGACAGCTTATGGAGTCGCAGCGGGGTCTGGGGATCGAGGTTTGAGTCCCACCTGGGGCAACACAGCGAGACCTAATCCCAAAAAGTAGTTGGGCATAGTGGCGTGCGCCTGTATTGCTAGCTATCTGGGAAACTGAGGCTGGGATTGCTTGAGTCCATGGTACCATGGGCAACATGAGCCTGCGGCTCCACAGGCAAAAATAGCGAGACCTAGTCTCAAAAACAAACAAAAATGTGTTACAATGGTAAACTATTAATAATTAAAAGGTATTTATAACTTAATTGTCCTCCGACTTTAAAAGCAGTGGCATACATAATTCAAAGCAACATAAATATGGAAACTACAGCTATCTGAGTTGGAATAGATTTCATTGCTTTTTAAGTCGCAGTTATTTCCTGGTATTTTGGAATAGATATCAATTCCTATTGATTTATTTGGCATTTATTGGTTTTGTGTGCCCCCTGAGGAGGGTAGCAATATAACACATTTAAATAATTTCTTATACACAGAAGGAATATGGTTAAGTGATTTTGTGTATGTGGGGAATAAGAAGCTCCTTTTCCCTCTGTCTTACTATACAAAGTAGATAATGCATCTGCAGGTTAACTCTCCCCACTTCCAGCTTTAGACTCAAAATTTTTTTGTACCCAACACTGATTTTGTTTGCAACAGGGTGTTCATTTTTATAGACTATTCCATTATGTGGGTATATATTTTTACTTTTCCATTGTTTTAATGGTTTGATATATAGGCTGTTATGAATAATTTGCAATCATAGGAGTATTGGGGGTCACTCAGAAGAGTATTGCCATTTCAATGATCTTAAGTCTTCTGAGCAATAAAAATGGAACATTTTTCCATTTGTATAGTCTTTATTATCCCTCAGTAGTTTTATAATATTCAGACTTTTACTTTTCATTGAATTTTATTCCCAAGGGTTTCATTCCTTTTTTGAAATATAATTGTTTTTATTGATTGCACACACATATATATATATATATATATATAGTATATCATTGTCTACCCTGAGGTTCTCCTACCACCTTAACACCCGTGAACCATCTTAATCTCTTGTGCCCATCCCTACCCTGATTTTTCCCTCCTCCCCTTCTCATGTTCTATGCTTCATATCTGTTGACAGTTTTAAATTATTCTTGTCCATTTGTTTGTTTGTTTTCCCTATGTCCCTCATAAAATTGAGACCATCCAGTATTTCTCTTTTTCTTTCTGGTTTATTTTTGCTAACATGACTCCCTCTAGATCCATCCATGTTGCTGCGAATGACATAAGTGGTTTCATTCTTTTGGATGCTATTATGAATGGAATGATTTTCTCCATTTTTTAATTGTTTATCACAAGTGAACAGAGATCCAATCGAGTGTTAGGTATTGAGCTTGTATCCTGAACCCTCATTGCTGAGCTCACTAGTTCTGATAATATTTGATTCCTTAGGCTTTGTTTATATATATACCTCATATCCACTGAGAATAGTTAGAACCTCTGATGTTGAATTTAAGTGACAAAAGTGCATATCCTTGTCTTATTTCTGATATTATGAGGAAAATGTCCCATCTTTTATAACTAAATATGTTAGCAGTGTATTATAGATGCCCTTTATGGGGTTGAGAAAATTCCATTCTGTCCCTAGTTTGTTGAGTGTTTTCATGTCAATTAAGATCATGATTTATGTTTATATTCTAGTGATGGGCCATACTGATCAATTTTATGATGATAAAAATCACTTTATATTCCTGGGATAAATACCATTTTGTCACTGTATATAATTATTTCTGTGCATTGTTGAAATTTCTTTGCTAATATTGTGTGGAGGATTTTTATATCCATATTCATGAAAGTACTGGTTCTGTAGTTTTTTTGTGATATCTTTGCCTGGTTTTGATATCAGGATCATACTGGCTTTGTAAAATGAATTGGGAAATAAGCCTTGATCCATTTTTTTGTTATGAAGTGTTCATGAACAGTTACCATCAGTCTTTAAATATTTGGTAGAATTTGGTGATTAAGTAGGTTTGGGCTTTTGTGGGCAGCTCTTTATTATTATCTATTCAGTCTCTTGTTTTTATAGGTATATTCAGAGTGTCTGTTCATTCTTGAATCTGTTCCAGTAGTTACCGTCTAGTTATTTGCCCCTTTTATCTGTGTTATATAATTTTCTGACATTTAGCTGGTCATAGTAAGTTGATTCTATTTACAGTGTTATGTTCTATATTAGTCACCATAGACACTGGGTTACAAATACTGTACCATTGTTCCTAGGGAAAATATAAGGTTAGTTTCTTATGAATTTCTGCTCACAATATTTTTGTCAAAATTACCAATGTATCACCTTGTTTACTATTTTTCTAGTTAAAGACAGCTAATTAAATATATGATATTGATAACATTAAACTCAGCTAACAGTACTATAATAACTGAATGAAGTTATCTAATACGTGCGTTCTCTATAAGCCACATCACAATCTTCTTGTACTTTGGAACCCAGCCAGCATGTTAGTATTAAACTTGGGAATCATTTTGAATAGCAATCACTAATGTAAAGCACAAAAATGGAGAAAACATGGCAAAACTGAACAAACTGCAAGAAGTACACTTGTTTTATAGTACAAGAACCAGAACAAGAAAGTAAAGTGTCCTCTTGTTTTATTATGCTCAGCTAGGAGAAGTATAGAGTATGTACTGGGCAACTAAAACTTGTCTTCACTCAAAAGCACTTGAAAGTATTGACTTTGGGGGTTACAAGTTTTAGTCAATAGGCAAATTTGCAATATAGAATCCATGATTGTTGAGAATCAACTGTATTTTAAACTTAGATGTTTATATCCTGCTTGTTTTGAGAGGTGTTAGAGTTCATAGTGTTAAAGATTCTCATGTATTCCTTTTAAGAAATTCCTACATATAAAAACAGCTACATAATAAAGAATAATTAGGACCATTTTTAAAGGTAGATCTGAGTTAGATTTATGGACTACTAAAGAGCCAGTAGAAACCCTAGTGATTTTATAGAATCCCAGATTTTTCTGAATACATAAAGAAACCTCTAGAGAAGCTTCAAAGACATGCCCAGTATGACCCAAGTGTCTATACAGAGTCTTAGACTAGAATGCCAATTTCCCAATTTCTAGTTCAGTAATCTTTCTCTTGTACTAGGCTCTTGCCACAACTCCTAGCATTAATATACCTAAGTTTATTTCACCAGAGCATGTAAATGAAGGCATAAACAAAAAAAAAAAAAAAAAAAAAAAAAAAAAAAGACTTACTTTTTAGGAAATAGTAGCCAGAGTAGAAGACATATGGTTTATGTATATAAGGCAGGAGCATGTTCAAAACGCATGTAAGAAAAGAATGTGTTCTGGACATCTTTACAGTCAGTCAGGCTAGGATCTAACAACTTTATCAAAATTACTACACCCATTTTATTTATAAATGAGACACTTAAAAACATGTGTAGATAAATTCCAAAATGAGAAGCTTGAGAGCTAGATAATCAATCCAGAGTTTACACTGCTAGGGAATAACAAAGTCTAGATTTCAATTAGATCTAGCCTAGTATTCTTTCCATTACCTCAGATTACTCCTTGATTTTACAAAATATTTATGGGACCAATCTGCACATTAAAGAGTATTATGAAGGAAGTGACTCCAAATCAGATAACCCTGGCAAAAGACTATCCATACAAACTAATAATCCCTTTGACTGTATTACTTATATAATGTTATCCCAGTCAACATGTGTAGCATTCAATCTGTTAAACATAATTTAGGATTTAGAGATCTAACTGGCTTTATTAAAGAATCATGAACTAGGCAGCATACCATTTAGGTGTTGCAAGGACTCACACAAATAGAAGGTATTTATAGACAATAAGAAGGTGGGAGAAGATTATTAGCAAAAGACTTCAAATAAAAATATATTCCTTCCCTGTTGCAGGGGAATTGGGGAGGTATTCTTATGCAAATGACCTTGCTATTGCTGATCTAGAAACTCCAGATTGAATGGTTTAGGATTATGTTTGGAGTGTGGGTTCAGAGAAACCAGGCATGAACAACTCCATTTTGGACTCTCCCACTCCCATCTTCAAAAGATGTAAATTTGTTGAATTTTAGTTTGAAATTTTTCAAACCTATATGAAAGTAAAATAGTACAGTGATAGACTAGTTCTTCACACTTTATCAAATCTGTTTTAGCTCTTTTGTTAATAAAAGATGTTACTGTTTTAAAAAGTCATTTCATCCCTTCACACTCAGTGTATAGTCCAGAAATCAACAACATTGAATTCATCAGGGAAAAGGCTAGAAATGCATAGTCTCAGACAGCCCTATATCTACTGTGAACTCACATTTTAACAAGTTGTAGCAATATTACACAGCAACAGTAATCAAAACAATAAGGTATGGAACAAAAACAAAAACCCAAAACAGTGGGAACAGAATTAAAAGCCCAGAGATTAAATACATATAGATACAGGCAACTAATTTTTGACCCAAAAAAAGTATAATCATACAGTGGAGAAAAAATAGCCAAAATGAATAAGTACTTATACAATTCAACAGCAAAGAAACAAATGACCCAACTAAAAAAATTGGAAAGGGTCTCAAAAGACACTTCTCTAAAGAAGATATTGAGATGGTCAATAGACATGAAAAAATATTCAGCATCATGTATTATAAGAGAAATGCAAACCACACTGAGATACCAGTTCACCTTTGTGAGAATGAACCATATAAAAAATGACAATTAGCAAGTATTGGCAAGGTTTCAATAAAGGAACTCTCATCCACTGTTCATGGAAATGCAAGCTGGTACAGCCCTGTGGAAAATGGTATGAAAGTGTCTCAAGGAAATAAAAATGCAAATCCCATTTGACCCAGCACTACTACTATTAGGCATATATCCAAATAATATGAAAATGTAGTACAAAAAGAACTGTCTACACCTATATGCACAGAGATACTAGTTATAATTGCCAAATTATGGAATCAACCTAGGTGCCCTTCAGTAGATAAAGGAATTGAAAAACTAGAGAACAAATCAATGGAATATTACACAGCTATGAAGATGAAATGGTAGCTTTTGGGACAAAATGGACATACCTTCTGGTGAATGAAATCAGTCAAAAAATGAAAGATTTTGGATGGTTTTGCTCATCTGCAAAATATAAATATCCCCAAAAAACCCAATAGAACAGGAATGTGAGCTCAGTAAAAAAGAAGATCATGGTTACAGAGAAAATAGGAGAAGAGTGAATGGGAAGGAGGGAAGCAGGTAGGGTATGGGGCACAAGTTTGGTGGAGGAAAAAAAAATTGAAGCTTTTCACTTCTGGAAAACATTGAAAATGTAAATTAAAGTACAAAATTTAGTTTGTCAGTTCTAAATGGGCTCTAATTTAAATTCTTGAAAACTACTGGATCAATAATTTTCACAATTTATGCACTTCCTTATTACTCTTAGTTGCCAGTATGAAAAGAATCCATTTATGATATAATAATACCCATAACTATAACAGTTCAGTGCTGACAGTTTTTGCTTTACTTTAAAAAGTATTGGCTTAAGATAAAATTTCAAGCATGAAATTCTCCTCACTTTATATATCCAAAATAAAAAATCACGCATAAATTAAACCATGAGGTTCGGACTTTTAAGAGCCCTGGAAATGCAAATGACACCAACATACTTGGGGGGTGGGGGGAGGCAAGATTCTCCAGTATACATTTAAAGTTTGGGAAGCAGTAGTCTAATCCCATCTCACTCCTGACCAGTATTTCAATTTCTCTCCCCTTTCTAGATCAGTTTCAGTTTCACATATTCACTTTTTCAAGTTTAACTGTGGATACTCAAGTCCTACCTACAGCCTCTCCAGTGTGACATGGTTAGGGGGAGCTTGAGCATCATTAGAATGTTAATACAGCTTCTTCCCTAGTTATTCCAATGTGTGGCCACGGTTGAGATCCACAACCTCTGAAACTTCTGTTAAAGAACTTCAACCTTTAATGTAGCTATTCTTTTTAAAATAGTTCCAATTATGTATTTGTCTTTCAATGAGAACTTTACATAAGGATTTCTGTGTTTAAATCAACTGACAAAAAAAAAATCAACTGATCAAATTGCAGCTTTTAATTCAAATCATAAGCACATGTCTTAAACTATGCTGTACCTTTATGTGTTGTGTCATCTTACAACCAACTTTGTTATAGCATTCTAAGCATTCTAACATTTTCATATATTTTTCTCATTAATTTATAAAGGAAATTCCTTTTCTCTCTGTTCCAGAGTTCTTCAGATGCTGCGTACTTGGCCAGACATGTTGGCTTGCGTGTGGGAGTTCCCAAAGAGACTCCAGCTCTCACTGTTAATAGACTCTGTGGCTCTGGCTTCCAATCCATTGTGAACGGATGTCAGGTATGGGCAAACGTTTTCTTTAATTCTCAGAAAATATGTTAATAGTTACTAAAGAAAGTGTCTCTCTCCAATATAACAGTTTTTATTTTATAGTGCTTTTTAGGAGTCAGTATTTCTCATGAAAAAAATATTCACAAGAATAGTTTCTTAAAGCTAATAATGATGCTTAAAGTTATACTAAATGGAATAAGCCAGTCATAAAGGACAAATGTTATATGATTTTGGTTAGATGCAATTCCTGAAAAAGTCAGATTCATGGAGGCAGAAAGTAAAATGGTGGTTGTCAAGGATTGTGGGGAGAGTAGAAGGGGGAGTTGTTGTTTAATGTGTGTGGAGTTTCAGTTTTGGAAGGTAAAAAGACTTGGAGATGGATAGTGGTTGATTACACAAGGTGAGTGTAGTTAATAGACGATAGACATTTAAAATTGGTTAAAATGGTAAATTTTAGATTACATCTTTTCACAGTTTTTTCAAAAGCTAATCATGTCCTTCAGTTTTATTGACTGTTTCATATGTGCCAGACATTCACTGGTTTGCTTGATCTTCACAATCATCCTATCAGAAAAGCACTATTATTGCAGCTTTTCAAGAGAGGAAGGTAGTATTAAAGACAAGAAGGTTATTAAGTCAGAGACAGAATTTAAACCAGGTCTCAGAGTTTCCTCTGTGTGGCCATTTGAAATGCTGAATAAGACTAGAATTTGAGAAAAAAGACTGGAGATTTTACGGTATGTTAAGAAATAAATTTTACTACAAAGAAACTGAATGATACACTCAGTTCAAGATAAACTAGATTGATTAGCCATTTTAAGGGCTAGCTGGGTGAATACATATGTTCCCTTAAGCACAGTGAAAGAGGATATAGTAAAAATACAATTTTGTCAAAGTCTTTATTAAAAATAAAAGGCAAACATATTGTAATGACTTTTTTGTTACTTAATTTGTTATTTTCACACTTCTATAACAGTTTATCTTAGCGACCCACATTTTCCTAGCAGTCAGTTTTAACATCAACTTTTGGGAGTTTATTACTCATGTCTGAGACATGAGTGGACAACTGAGTCAAATAGTGGAGAGCCAAGTTCCCTAAGTTCTTAAAAATCCTCTTCAGACTCATCCATTAGCAGGATAAATTTTACTTTTGCCTTTGAAAGGGTTTGTTCTTTATTACCTGCTGGAAATATATATTTCTATACCAGACATTAAGATTTGTATTACATTTAGAAATACCATTTCTTGTGAAAATGTGGATATTACTTGTACACAAACAACTGAAGTCTGTTAGCCCCCCCCCCCAATCTTGGGAATGGATACTCTAGCACCTACTTTACATTCACTTTAATAGTTACTTCTTTTTTAGACATTCTAAGCTAGTATACATTATTTATTAGATCTACTCTTTATTAAATACATACTTTTAAGCAAACACTTCTCATGGTAAGAGGTTTTTTTTTGTCATTCATTTGCTCTTAAATAGGAAATCTGTGTTAAAGATGCTGAAGTAGTCCTGTGTGGAGGAACAGAAAACATGAGCCAGGCTCCCTACTGTGTCAGAAACGTGCGTTTTGGAACCAAATTTGGATTAGATCTTAAGGTTGGAACCTTATTATTATTTTTTTATTTCTCTTGATCTTATACTAATAATTTTAATACTATGGGGGGGAAGAAAAGTAACTTCAAAACCAATTTTGTTAATAGGGGGTTGGCAATGGTAAGATATTTGAAATTTGTAACTATTCCAAAACCCTGTTATGATTATTAGTTTTGACATTTTAACCCACATAAAATTAGGATTTATCTCAGCACACCTCTAGCAGTGGAATACCTGAGGAGATGGAGGAAGGGAAGAAGCAGATTAAGGAGATAGGCAATAGTTGAATTAAACTCTCTACATTAAAATTGGTAAACCAAGTAATTAAATCTATACAAATGATTGGTGAAGTTTCATATTTGAGAAAAATCTTTGGAAAAACAGATCAGTGACTCAAAGGGTACTGGGGTAGTCTGTACACACAAATGGCACACTTCTTGGAGACTAATTACGTATTTAATTCTGTCACTCAGGAAGCCCGTCCCAAGTTCTTTTCAACCTTGTAGGAGCTGACAGAGGTCCCTGTTATTGAAGGCATGAGATGACAAGGGAAAACAGATGCACTCTTTCCTACAGAGCTCCCAGCTGCGGTGACTGAGGGGAAACATTGCAGGAACACTCAACATTAGATTTCTCACAGTACACAGGGCTCATCTTTGGTGATGAAGGGCTCATAAAGGGCTCATCTTTGGTGGTAGGGTAGCTTCCTGTTTTCTCACCCTGTACACTAGGCCCTGCTGGCCCTCTTTGAGCCCCACATTTAAGAGAGAAAGGAGAATGTGCATTTTTTTTTCACTATGGTGTTGCATGTTTTTAAAAATCAATAGTATGAATAGTAGTAATAATAAATACTTATCAGGAAATCTAATTTTTACTGGAACTGTTAACCATTTAAATTTAAAGAAATTAGAGCATCTTCCTTTCAAAGATACTATAGTATAATATAGCAAATTAGAGCATATGATTTAACAAATCTCTTCATTAATATCTTTTAATAGCTGGAAGATACTTTGTGGGCAGGATTAACAGATCAGCATGTCCAGCTCCCCATGGGAATTACAGCAGAGAATCTTGCTTCAAAACATAAAATAAGCAGAGAAGACTGTGACAAATATGCCCTGCAGTCACAGCAGAGGTGGAAAGCTGGTCAGTAAAACTGAATTTTATTACTATCTCTGGGAAAAAAAGGAGACTTTTATCATTTCAAATATATTAGCTTAAAAATTATGCCTTTCGAAAATCACATTTTTTTCATCATGTTGGGTTTTAGACAATCAGGTATCCTAGTAATGATTACAAAATTAACTGGAAATCTATGTTTTGAAATATGTTGAGACTACTCAGCAGTGCTGTTGACTGACCCTGTTTCCAAACATTTGAATTTTGTCCCCAACTTGTCCCCTCTTGTCAGGGGGACGCTGAGGGTAAGGGTGCATTCCATCAGAGAGGACGGACCATGGGGTAACTGGATAGCAAGGACACCCTCCCAGGAGGCACACCACGTTCACAAGGAGGGGGTGATCTATTTGGAGAAGACTCAGTGGGTTTTCCCCTCCCATTCCGGAGAATCATTATTACCCCTGACTCACAGACCCCAATGCAGGGCCTTGCTACAGCACCCTACGTGATGTGCATGCTGCTGTTCCACCAGTGCCAGGCAGCAGTGGAGTGGCTGACCTGGGATCAGGATGGTTACCGGAAAAAAATAATTAAAATAAGCTATTAAAATAGTAATTAATGCTCTTCATTTAGAGATATTAAAGACTTGGAATGATGGAGATAAAGTCCACCTTATGTCACAGGGATAAGTGGAATGGAGCTGATGGCCTCCCACTGATGTGTTTAGTTACACATTTACCATGGAAGGGGACTGATCCAAGAGCTATCTGTTCTGCGGCATAAAGTTTGCTGCATAAAGTTATCTGACTTCAGTAAAGTCATTGTTCACTGAGAATCTATAAAATAAATATTTCTAATACTAGAAAAGATTTGCTTTTCCTATTTACCAATACAGTTTTTGTAAAAACCAAACAAATGTTTAGCCTGCTATAAAGCAATATCAGCATTAAGGTGGTATTATTCCTATGTTCTGTTTCTGAGGCTTTAGATTACTATAGTTCACCCTAGTCAGTGGAAGTAGAAGTAGATAAGCTGTTCTCTTTACAACTTGTTGGTAAGGTGGTGAGATTGCCTGTCATTAAATTTCGGCCATAGATTAACTTGGTGACAGACAACTTATTAATTTTTTTCCTTATTGTGTAATTTTTTTTCTTTGTTCTTATTTCTTAATGTAGGAGCACTTAATATGAGATATAAGCTCTTGAACTTTTAAGTCTTCTGTACACTAATGTTGATTGTAGGTGCAACTTTGTGATTTTAAAATGACTTCTTACTTCACCTAGAAAAGTTTAATAAAGGGTATTAGTCTACTTAGTGCCATTACATCAGTAACTACACAGACAACCACTGCCAACAATCTAGTAGTATCTAATCAAACAAGTAGTAAAACCAATGAAAATTTTAATTTAAAAAAGGTGTAGACTAGGGACTGTGGTGATGGTTCTTGGGTGATGTGGTAGTGGAAGAGTTATGGAAACTACATGAGGGGAGGAATCAAACATTCAAATATTGTACAAAAAGAAACTACAGTATAAGAAAATGATTTTAGAAATTAAAAACCTAAAAAAGGTGCAGAATCCATCTGCATAGCTACCTGCAGTACAGTAAATCCTCCAATAAGCAAAATAATATAAAGAATTAAAGTTCTTATTAGACTATGAAGAAAGATAAGTATATCAGAAGTTAGATGGAAGGATGTGTGTGATTTCATTTGTCTTTTTTCCCCAGTCTTATGATAGTCTTTCTGCTATTTCAGCTAATGATGCTGGTTACTTTAATAGTGAGATGGCACCAATTGAGGTGAAGACTAAGAAAGGTAAACAGACCATGCAAGTAGATGAGCATGCTCGGCCCCAAACCACCCTGGAACAGCTAAATAAACTTCCTCCGGTGTTCAAGAAGGACGGAACCGTGACTGCAGGGAATGCATCGGTAGGTGGCATCACAGAGGCCTTGAACTCTTCCTACATGTTCACTACAAAGTTGTCATATAGGATTTTTTTGATACTTTTCATACCAGCCTTTATTTAGCTTAAGCTAGTAGTATCCATATTTTATTTGTTTGGGTGTGTGCATAGTCCAAAACAAAATATTTTAGTTGAGGGCCCTTATATGATAATCTTTATATGATAGTGTTTAATCTTTCCAGAAACTTTACAAGGAAATCTGCCTGGTTTATTTCAGTTTTCTTCTCCCCCTCCCACCCCCCCTTGTATATCCAACAACTCCTCAGATGCAAGATTTCATCTTACATCTAACTATAGTATCTGGATAAGAACTTTTCCTTGATATTCTTTCCATATTGAAGTCACACAACCTTAGTGCCTAAAATTGTCTGTGCCTAAAATAACCTCTCTAACCCCATGGAGTACCACTCTTAATACTTGTTGTTCCCCCAAATTATGGTATAGCTTCTTTTGTGTTCTCATAATGCTAATTCTACTCCATTAGTTCCAGCCTTGATTAGCTAGAGCTTTTGCCATCTAGTTATCATTTTGTTCTTGTACCCAGGGAGTATCTGATGGTGCTGGAGCTGTTATCATCGCTAGTGAAGATGCTGTTAAGAAACACAACTTCACACCACTGGCTAGAATTGTGGGCCACTTTGTGTCTGGATGTGATCCCTCTATCATGGGTATTGGTAAGTTTATAGTGAAACAGACTGGTTCAGTTCTATTTCTGGAGATAAATCATTTTAGGCATTCAGAAGCAGCAGTCAAATCAGTGTGACTTGTAGAGGGAAAAAAGTTTGGTCTTTTAAACAAACTGTGCTAGACATAGAAGGAAAACCAAGACTGAATTCCTTGTGGGCAGTAGTCACATCTTATTATTTGAGAGAATTTAAATTAATGCATAAAGAATTACATGGAACTACTAAGTTGAAAGTGTGAAATGAGAAAAAGCACAGGACAGAATAGATTGTGTGGAGATGATGAAAGACATTCAACTGGGTGTTCATTTAACACATAATCATTGATGTATCTCATTTAGTCTTCCCACAACTCTACTGAGACATCTTTATGAATGAGAACATTAAGGCATAGGGAGATTGTCTTGTAAATGTCCACAGCAGTAAGTGATGGAGCCAAAATCTGAATCCAAGCCTCTAACTCAAGTCTCTCACCACCATGTTGTCTCAGGGATTCAAAATAATGATCACTGGCTTATCTAGGGCTTAGTAGGAAAATGAAATATTATAAATAAATATCTCAATTGGCAAAACACTAGTAAAATTTGGTACTCCTTGTGAATGTGTATAATGTCAACTTGAAAGATAAGAGAATGAAAAGCTTTTTGCTGAATGTACTTCTAGGAAGCACGGCTGATGCTGGATTTTATTAGTTCCTTTTTCTCTGAGGAACAGGGAACCAATTAGGTACGTCACCTACAGAAATAAAAAGTGCTCACCTATACTTCATACCCTAAAGAAAAGCCTGCCTTAAATAGAGATTCACATTTTTTTTTTCTTTTTTGGAGACTAGGTCTCTCTATGTTACCCGGGGTGGTCGCGATCCCACAGGCTTAGGCAATCCCCAGCCTCAGCCTCCCAGGTAGCTGGGATTACAGGCACCCCACTGCAGTGTCCAACTGCTTTTTTTCAGACCAGGTCTTGCTATGTTACCTGGGGAAGTCTCAAACCCGTGAACTCAAGCGATCCCAGGCCTCTTGCCTCCCAGTGCTTAGACTACAGGTGCATGTTACCACACCCAGCTGAGATTCACATTTTTGATAGGTTCAATGATTTGTCTGTGAAGTTAGACCTTTTTTGATGGATTAAAATGGTTTTTGAGTAGGTTCCAAGACCTGTTGCTGCCTTCTGAGAGAGCCTTCAGTGTGTGAGCCTCCAGGTCCTACTCAAGCACTACTGCTTAGACTGATTTGGCACTAATACCCAACTGTATATCTTTATGTTTTCATTTTCACAGCATTTATCAATTTAGTATCTAGAACAGTAGTTCCCAACCCCAAATAATCAAAACCCACCTGTAATCCCACCTTTGCAAGATTTCATTTCAGTCATGAAGGAGCCAAGGAATATGTTTTTTTCCAGATGATTCTGATGCTCAATCAAATTTATCTAATATAGATTAACTATTTTATAGTTCTTTTTCACCTTGCCTCATTTAATATCAATAAATACCACATTTACTAGATATTACTAGTAGCAGATACTTTTCTTTAGGCAATACCAATTTATTAAAAATTACGAGCAGGATTAAATTGTTATTGGAAATCATCAGAAATATGGGAGCTAATGGTTCGGAATCTTTTTAGGTATATTAGCTTTTCTTCAGTGGGGGTTATGTTTTTTTATAAATTCTGTCAATCTCAGGTTTCAGTTCCTTTAGATAAACCTTTTCCTTAAAGCATCTCATGCTTTTTTTTAATTATTATTTTTGCATATTTTACAGTATATGATTGTATAACTTCTAATCCCCATGGGAATACCCCCCCACACCACATCTCCCCTGGTTTCTTTGCCTCCTTTCTTTTTGCTGTTTGTCCTTGTTTAGTCCTTTAG
>PVHY01027911.1:0-15754 GCA_004024945.1 Uropsilus gracilis | reverse complement strand
ACTGAAGGGGGGATACAGAGGGGGGATATGGAGGGAGGAGGAGGGATCAATTAACGCACGATTGTGACAAATCAATAAAATGAATTTAAAAAAAGAAAAAAAAAGAAAAAAAAAGAAAAAGATCTACGATCTGGGGGTACCTGGCTTTCCCTGAAAGGGGTTGGGTGGGGCAGACAGGCTGGCCTGGGAGGCCACCTCTGTGACCTTGTGACCTTGGGCGCTCCCTGCCTCAGTTCTGTCATCTGTAAAGTGGAGGCTACGCTGACATGCGGTGCCTCGGAGCTCAACCCCGGCTCTAGCTTCCACCCCAGCCCCAAGCGGGTGGCTGCACTTCCTTCCTGCCCCAGCGTCTGAGGCGCGGCTGGTTAGGGAAGGCTTGAGGGGGGGAGACAGAGAAGCCTGCAGTTCCAGATCAAAGAGCCACCCGTGCCTGTCCCCAGAGCATCCCAGGGACAACGCTGTGTAGCCGGTCCTCAGCGACGGTCGCGGCTGCAGACGATGACTAGAGTCGCTGGCCGAGCTCGTGCGCCTCGTCTGGGTAACTGGACCTCTTAGGACTTCAAGGGGACGCTGGCCATGCTTGAGGCCGGCAAGGGGGCGGTGCTGGGTGCACCCTGAGGCGTCCTTCAGGCTGGCAAGGCGGCGGCGCTGGGTGCACCTCTATTAGTCAGACCCCAGCCCTACGACGTGGGCCTTCCCCTGGGTCTCCCTGGGGGCAAAAGGGACACTCCCAGTGGAGACAGAGGCCAAGCAGGAAGTGGCCGGGAGCACGCAGGAGAGTTGAGGCTTCCGCCAGGGTCTCTGATGTCTCCTGCTCCCCGAGCAGACCTGGGCTGTGGGTGCTGCCTGGGGCAGTGGTGGTGGTGGACGGGGGCGGGAGAAAACCCCAGCCCGGCCCACACGCATGTGCTGTCAGCACTCATGTTTCCGTTGGTTTAAAATCACTGCTAGGCGCTGGGGTTTAGGCAAGGTAGCTGCCCTTGCCTGCAGGAAGCATGAGTCCAGCGCTGGACTCTGCCGGCCGACCGCCGGGCGTGGCACGCCTGCGCTCAGCTGGGGAAGGGACGCCTTTGCCCTTTAGGAACTGTGCCAATGCATGACGGTTCTGAAAGCGCCTCCAGGCGGCTCACGGGCAGGGGGTTTGGGTGTGCTCGGCACGGGCTGCTGGGGGTGCTCCTGCCAGCCTGTGCCTCCAGGTCTGTGACAGAACTCCATCATCTTCCAATGACTTTCGGGTTCTGTCAGCTGGCAGCACCAGGCTCTAACAGATGGGGGTGGGGTGGGGTGGATTTGAGGCTCTCTTACACAGATTTCTCCAAGCACACCCTGGCCAGAAAGAGGTGGGGGCGCAGCAGAGAATGGGGGGCAGTCAGGGTGTCTGACTCCCTGACCCACTTACTGTGTGACCCTGGCCAAGTCCTCTCTGGGCCTCACTTTCTTTCTCTAATGTGGAAACCACAAATCCTCCCTTGGAAACCGTGATATAGAAAGAGCTCATGGAGGGGCTGACGAAGTCCAAGAGGAAACCAAGAAGCTGAAAGCCCTGAAGAAGTGGGGCCCCACCCCAGGACTCACCCTCAGTTAATCGGAGAGCAATTCTTCGGCACTGACCTATCAGCCTCAGTCGAAATGCCACCACCCCCAGGAAGTCCTCCGTGATACTCCATTGAAGCAGTTACCCTGTTTCCTCTTACCCTCAGAGCCCTTATCCATCCGGCATTTCCTCTTCATTTACTTGGTTCTATAAGTTCTGTGGGCTTTTGCTCACGGCGGTAGCCCCAGCACCCAGGATAGCAAAGAGCGCCAAGCGGGTCTTCAACAACCGCTCTGAAAAGGACGTGTGGGCGAATGACCGACGCGGGAGTCCTCAGCCAGAGACGCATCAGAACGCACACCGTGGCGGTTAGGGCTGGGCAGGGGATCGAGGGGCTCAACATGATCTTGCTAGCACTGTTGCTTTTCAGCGCGATTCCCATTTATTCTGGGGTCCCGGGTGGGACTAATGGAAGGACAAGCTCTGGAGCTATACAAACACTGGGTTGCTAGCGGCCAGGGCCTCCGGTCACTTGAGGCCCGGCAGCCTGTCTCTGCGGCCCCTACCCAGGGTCCCGGCTGGATCACGCCAGCCCTGCAGGTCCCAGAGAGGTCTGGCTTCCCTTCCGGGAGCAGAAGTCCCTGGTTCGCCTCAGGTTTCTGTCCGCACGGGCCACTGTGTGGGAGGAGAGGCTGGGCAGGGATGAGCTGAGATGGACATTGTGTCCACTTAATTTCCCTGCTAACCCCGAGGGAGGCCTACCCTACCCACGCTTCAGAGGAAGAAACAAGCCCTGCGAGGCAAGCTGACTCACCCCAGGGCACACAGGGGGCACGCAGAGCCCAAGGCCGGCCAGCCCCCACCCCCCCCCAAGCAGCCCCAGGACTCCCCGCCTACAGCCCTGGGCCTGGGCCTGCAGCTCATCTGTCACAGCGATGGGGCCCGGGCCTGGGGTTCTCGAGGATGTTGCTGGCCCAAGAGGGAGGATGAGTGAGAGCCGGAAATGAGCATCAGGTTCTTGGCCGATCGGGTGGCAGATCGGGTATCAGCCTCCCCCCTGCCCGGGCCCCGAGCGTCATACTTGGACCTGACGCTCCGGTGCTCTGGAGCAGCTGGACACTCCCGGGCTTCTGGGCAGCGTCCCAGTGCCATCCTGTGGGGGACACGGGGTCCTGGGGTTACCCCCGGTTCCTCTGATAGCTAAGAGCAGGTGACAGGCCTCCTTCGGGCTCAGGTCTCATCAACCCTTCTCTGCCTCAGTTTCCCCATCTCTAGAAGGGGGCTAACAGTAGAATCTCAGTATGCAGTGGTCACTGATGTGGCTGTGGCAGGAGGACAGGGCAGCTCCTTCCCTTGTTTCTTCTAGCTCCAATCTGGCCTGGCCTAGGTCAAACCTCCTGCCTTCAGAGGAGCCCCAACAACAGGCAACCAGAGGCACTTTGTGAGTGGGGGGGGTCTTATTCTTCCCATGGGCCCCTGTGGCCAGGAGCCAGGCACATAAGGCCACAGCAAGGACCTTGCACCTTCCTGGCAGGACATGAGCTGCCCAGCAAATCGCAGACTCTACACACCTAGGTGCCACCCCGCCTGCAATTGTGGTTACTCCCTGAAGATCCCAGACCACCGAGGGGCCTTTTGCCCCTCCCCTATGGGTGTGGAGGGGAGTCTGCCCTCGAATACTCTTCTACTGGGGGGGGGGCCTGTGTCCTCTTGGGAGTGTCTCCAGGATGGGGTCTCAGGTAGTGCAACAGGTTCCACCCATTCCCTTCCCTTCCTGAAGAAGGTGGGGGGCTGGCTCAGGGTGGGGTGGGGTGGGGACACTTGCTCTGAGCCCTGGACCTCTCCTGGTTGGGTTCTCAGGTGCTCTGTTCTCAGGACTTGGCCCTGGGTTCTTTTCAGAGACTTCAAGCAACGGTGGAACGGTGGCTTTCAAAAGAGAAAGAAAAATGATGTCCTGGGAGAAAAACGTGCAAGAGAGCAGATGACCGGAAAGAGAAACAAGCTGGTGCTGGGTTTTGGGTCTCACATTCTCCTTTGCTTTGGGGAGAGGAGGACTCCCCCACTGAGGGGAGCCTCGGGGGTGCCAGTCACGATGTGCCCCTTTCCTGGCTTCAGGGTGGGCACGCGGCCACGCCAGGACTCACCTTCGACCTGGCCCTGCGACGTGCTGAACCAGCTGTTCCGTCTGCTTGTGAGCGCGGCCTGCTAAAGCCTCAGATACTTTCACACGCTGGTTGTTCAGCACAGTCGCTGCTCGAATTAAATGGTTTAAACGGATTGTTCCTATCAATTCTGCTTAAAAAGGCAGCAGACACGCCACATGCCGCACTTACTAATTATTTTACTACATTTCACTATGATGTGCGCTCTGGCTGAGGCAGACTGTAGTACCAGGATGGTAGAAATCCTGTGGAAGGGCTCCTGAACGCTCCGCCTAGCTCTGTTCAATGCCATCACGTTGGCGACACGGTGGGAGTATTTACACTCTGGGACTTGGCGCACGCAACGAACAAGGACCTCTGCCCCCACAGAACTGAATGCCCAACACTTTCCAGCAAAGCACTGCCTGGAATCTGAGGATGCCACCACCCCAAACGGCTGCAGCGATGTTCCTGCCACAAATCCCCTCAGGGGGCATTTGTTCTGTCACAAGCTGTGACAATTGTCTGTGACAAATTTTTTTCTGGAAAACGCAGCTAGGTTGTTCTGGATTTTGCTCCAGCATGGGGAGACTCCTCCCATCCTGCCCACAGAGCTTTGAGACAGCTGCTGGAGCTTACCACCAGCCTATGAGAAGCAAACCCCATCAACGCAGAAAGAGAGGCTGAGACAAAAACCCTGACCTTGCCCCTAACATCAGCGTGCATATTCTGGAAGCTTCCTTTCCAGCCTCTTGCCACTGGTCTCTTTCTCCAGAGCTGTTGCCACACACAATGCTACCCCCTGCTTTCCCCCCACACCATGCTTTGCCAAGCTGCATCCACAAGGCTCCTTAGTCTCTGTAACCACCATCAGGCACGCGGGGAAGCAGAAAGGGGTGGAATGGCTCCCCAGAGGTTGGGCATTAAGCAATTACTCTCTCTTAGAAACCACACAGGGACGTGGCTTGAAAGCTGGGACTGTGGTTGGGAGTCCCAAGTACTTTTTGATTTTGTGCCAGGTGACCGTGTGTGCTTGGGAAACATCTTGCCCTCTCTGGGCCTCGGTTCCACACAGCTATAACATGTTGCTCTTGAGACGATGACAGTCATGATAGTAAATGACAGTTCCATTCACAGCAGACTGCCTGCCCAGCATGCTGTGTGCACCTCACTTGGATGAGCTCCCGCCTCACGATGGCCCGGGAGGCAGTGCTGGTGCGAGGCGCTGCCATTGCTGGCACAGCACGGCAGGCGGTGGGGCGGACGAGGGCAGCGGCGTCATCGCTTTGGGCGCATGTCTACTTGGTTCGCCCTGCTGTGCGCCCGGCTCCCGAAGACCTCCTTGTCCTGACAGGACCCTGCCCGCCCCACAATCCTCATCTCTCCCCATTTCTGTCTCGACAGGACAGGAACTGCCGCTTGAGCACAGAAACGATGGCCTCAAGTGGAGATGTTCCGGGCTGAGTGATGTCCCTGCCAATCCACATGGTGCGTCCTCAGCACTAGCAGCTCAGAACGTGACCCGGCTTGGGCTGGGAGCCGTGGCGGACAGGAGTCACTGCCAAGGTAAGAGGAGGTGGCCGGGGTGGGCCCTCGCCCCACGACTGGTGTCCTCGCTGAGAGGAGATCGGGTCACGGAGACGGATGCGCTGGGGTGCCGGGACGCAGCGGCGGACCACACGGGGCTGGGGCTCTGCGTGCCGTGGCTGACGCCCCATCCAGGCTGGGCACCTGTCCGTGGGCTGCTCCCCAGGTGTCTTCGCCACCCGGATGCTCCACCGCTAGGCCCCGCTGCCCCGCAGGATTCCAGGCTGCTGTGCCACGCCCAGGTCTGGGGTGCATGGGCCTGCACCCCCTCTCACCCTGCTCCCTGCCGGGCCCCTGACCTTCTCCACCCTCCGTGCCAGCAGCCATCTTGCAGGCAGCCTGCACCGGCCTCGCTGTAGGTGAAGTCCGCAGCTGGCCCTGGCTGGGTTCCTCTCTCCAGGCTGCGCCTCCCGCTCTGCTGGCTCTCCTCCTGGGGTGTCTCCCTGTTCCAGACCCTCCGCCGGGTTGCCAGATCCTTCATCTCCACCACATGCCGCTCAAGAACCTTCAAGAGCTCCCTCCGGCCTCTTCATTTCAACCCAAACTCAATATCCAGATCTTCACGGAGACCCCCGAACGTGTGGCTCTAGTCCCTGCCATGCCAACTGCCCCCCCCCCCCATTAGCCGTGTAGCTGGGGCAGGTGACAGAGTTTCTTTGTGCCTCAGTCTCCTGGCAGGGTTGTTAGGAGGCCTAGACGAGTAATGGCGTAAGGGAAGCTCCTAGGAGGGCACCTGTGACGTCTATGATGCTCAGTTACTTTTGCTAAGCATCCCTGCATCGTCACTTCGTCCCCAGAGCCCCGAGCAGAACCGTCCTCCTTTTACACGGCCTTCTTGGCCTCTGTGCCCTTTGTCCACGCTGGCTCCGTCCCCGCTCTCCTCCCCTGTCCATCCTTCAACCCCCTGCTCCGACGCTGCCTCCTCCATGCAGTCCTCCTCCGTCGTCTAACCGCGAGGGCTTGCTTCTGCCTCTCCAGCCCACGACATCTCGTCTAAAGTTACCCCACAGAAAGAGCGGTGTCTTCTCTGCTCAGAAACGGTCCCGAGGACCTTTTGCTGGGATCATGGAAATTTCCAGGGGGGACTCCGCTGAGGTGGGGGCTGGTGCTGGTGGTGGGTACTTGGGAGCCATCGCTGGGCTGCTAATTTCCACTGACTATAAATAACTGAAACCACAGCAGAGGCCTGGGTTGCGCCAGGAGGAGTAAGATAATCGTTGTGGGGCGAGGGGGGCCTGTATAAATAACTCACCTGCCCGGCTGGCCCTCTTGTGTGACGGGCAGGCCTGGAGGAGAGGCTGCGTCAGCTCTCCAGCCGAACCCCAGCCTCTGTGGGACCCCTGGCTGGTGGAGGCTGTCCTAACACTCATCTGCATCTACTGAGCAACATCCCTCCCCCTCAGCCCATTTGGCAGAGGAGAAGACTGAGGCTCAGGGAGGCAGAGTAGTCACAAGCTGGCTTCCAGGCCCCGGGGCTTCTGGGAACCAGCGCCCCACTGCCAGAGACCATTTGGAACTCTGTGTGCTTGGGTTCCAGAGCGCTGGAAGGACTGTCAGGCTGGGCACTGTGGTGAAGGCCACACACCCTGAGAATGTGAGGTCGCGGTCTTTCTCGAGGGAAGTGGACTCTGGGGTCTGGTGAGAGTCGCCCACCCTTCGGTCAGTGTGATGCTGTGCCGCTGGGAGGCGCCAGGGCAGCCAGCCTGCCGACTGGACTGGCTGAGTCTCCAGGGGCCTCGGAATGGCCGGAACCCCTCTTCCTTGGTGGGGTCTGGAGAGGGCTTCAGGGTCACGAGGACCTGGGCCCCTGCCTCTTCCCAGCCTGGCGTATCTTGTCACGCAGGTGGGGGTCCGGCCTGAGGGGCCAGACGTGGCCAGGCGGGGCGGCTGTCATCCTGGCTGGGCCCCCCGTGAGTGGCGGTACCCCCGGTCTCAGTGTCCAGAGGGCTTTGTGAGGGTGAACCCGGGCAATGCCCTGGAGCCTCAGCAGAGGCCCGGGCTGCGGGGAGCACTCAGCATCTGCTGACGGGGAGCGTCTCAGACCTGGGGCCCAGCCCGGCTCAGCACCCCTGGGGTGCTGAAGGGGAAGGGGGTCAGGAAGGGCCCTCTCTCCACCCCTCTGGACTGAAGCCCTGCCCCAGGCCCCCGGGAGTTGTCTCCTGTTTGACACCCCAGCCCTTGTCCCAGCTCCTCGGCCTGAGAGGGCCTGACCTGAAGGGCCCCTTGGTCTCACCACCTGTCCAGGGGCGCAACATCACACCAGCTCAGCCTCCGTGCACACTGTGTCTCTCCCAGAAGAGCATCCTGGCCCATGCCTGCACTTAGTAGGTGCACAATACACATCTGTCCAACAAATGCACGCATCAGTCTACCTCTCCACCTGGCATGACGGAAGCAGGGACAACGGGACAGTCACCAACCACCTGTGTCACTACTGCTGGGAGATGGGTATGACTGGGCCATTCACAGTGAGGAAACTGAGGCTTGGAGGCAGGGAATGACTCACTGGAGGGCCTCAATGGTGGAGCTGGGACCCCAAGACCATTCTCACGGCTCCCCTTTCGGAGCCCGCGGTGGGTAGTGTTTAGTGCGCATTTATTCTGGAAAGCAGAGACGCTTTGACAGTAAGAGGGTCCCCTTTCTCACCAGCCTCTAGTTCCCATCCAGGGTGCCCTCGCCCCGGGAAGGCTCCGCCCTGCTCTGCACACAGGGAGTCAGCTGCCAGGCAGCGCTGGCGCTCAGGCTTTCTGCATAGTGGGTCTGTCCACGTGACCCCCACCTGGAAATGCTGCCTCCATAGCCTCTAGCCCCTCTGGGCGCCTGGCACCACAGGGCATCACGTGTGGGGTGTGGGTTCGGCCTGTTCCGCTGGGATTCCACGGAGGCCGGTGGGTCTCGGTCCTCCGGCCCTTCTCTCCGCCTGGTCTCCTGGCACCCCCGGCCTGCACACCCCTGGCTGGGCACAGATCCTGGGCCCCAGCTGGGCACGTGGACGGCTCGTTTCGGTCGCAGAGGGTTTGTTTCTCTGATGACTCAAGCCGTGCGGTGTGCACGGGAGCGGCCACGCGGATGCCGTGGAGGTCCTTCACAGGGAGCTGGGCTAAGGAAGGGCTTCTTTCCGGGCGGCGGGTGGGTGGGGAGGTGCAGGGAGCCGCACATGTGCGGGGCCGACAGGCCTTTCACCCCCAGACTCGGCCGCTCAAACCCGCGGCTCGGCCGGGTCAGCTGCCTTTCTCTTTTCCACTGATGCAGGTGCGAGGAGTCCCTTAAAGTCACATGGAATCTTGTGCAATGACGACGACGACAATGGTCTCACAGCGGAGGCTGACATGGCCAGGCACTAAGTGGGTCTGCATGTATGACGTCACCTGAGAGCACTGCCATCGCCCCATGGCACAGCTGGGGAAACCGAGGCACGGAGAGGCAACTGGTCCAAGGTTCCTCCCAGTCATGTGAGCACGAGGGTCTGCCCCATGGCGACGGCTGGCTCTCGGCAGCTGGCGTGACTCTTGATGGTCTCGCTGCAGCCAGCCCAGCCTCCCTCCCCAGCTGCCTCCTCAGCGTCATGCCTTCTGCCAGCCAGGCCAGCACTCCCCGAGGCAGGGCGCAAGCCTGCGCTCCCTCCGGCCTCCTAGCACCCAGGAGGCCTTGCACTCAGCTCCCCAAGTCCTCTCTGTCTGGGGGCCCTGCCCCGCCCCTCTGGCGGGCAGGTGACCTGGTTGTCCCTACCTATCAGCCTTCCAGTCTCCGGCTACGGGGCGGGCTCGGGAAGGCCCCGGCGATGCCTGGGATTCTGTTTTGAGGCTGAAGGAGGGGGGTGCGAGGAAGAGGTGCCTCGGGGGCCAGGAAGGGGCAGGAGTTAGCCTGCGGCCACCCAAAGGCTTGCCTGGGCGAGCAGCCAACGCAGTGGGCAGTCAAGGAGGTCGGGGCGGATGGACAAAGCCCCCGGCACTGGCAGCCCCGGATCTGGGTCTGAGGCCACGGCGGCCCGTGGGCCCGTTGGCTGCATAAGCAGGACACCCCCTCTCCCACGGGTCTGCGGTGGGTTTCCAGCAGCAGACGCCTAAGGGCCAGAGGTGCTCGGTCAGTGCGGACGGAGGCGACTCCTCTGCAGAAGCCCTCGGAGCGCCCGAGCTGGCCGTCACTCCGGCTGCCCCACAGCGGGCTGAGGTCGTGCAGCTCCCATTTCCCCGGTGAGGAAACTGAGCGGCTTCTGCCCGACGCCAGACACCTGCGTGGTGGCAGAGGCCGGGCGGGGCCTCCTCTCAGCCTCCTGCCCCTCCTCCACCCTGCGCGTATGATAAGGCAGTTAGGCGGCCGCAGCCGCTCCACTTTGATGTGCGTGTCTCTTCCTGGCCTCGCACCTGACAGGTGTGTGGGTCTGAACATGGGTCTGAACATGGAGCTCGGCCACTCCACAAGGACCCCGAGAGAAGTGTTCCCGCTCATCTCTGACTGGGCAGCGAATTCCCATGAGTCCCTGTGCCTGAGCCGCCCCCAGCTTCGCCCAGCTACTGCCGCCTCAGTTTCCCTGTTGACCCCTTAGGGTCTGCTGCCTCAGTTTCCCTGTTGACCCCTTCGGGTCCCAGAGATCCTTGAGGAGACAGAGCCCACATCACAGTGACAAACGGAAGAGCCCCACCCCCCTGCCTGTCTCCCCCTCCCTGGACCCAGCGGGGGGCGGCTGAGGGGATGTCAGGGCCCCTCCAGGCCCAGGGGACATGCTGGCTTAACATGACAAGGCCCCGCTGCCCTCAGGCCCCTCGCCGTCGCGTGGGCTGCAGGGGCAGGGCTCATGCAAAATTAACCGGAGGTTCCGTTTCACAACACTCCCAAGTATCCGGTTCCCGCCCCACCCTGCGCTGCCCGCGGCTTCCCTGGCCCTCTCTCCATGGCCGCCGTGGGCACACGGGCAGGGAGCACCCCGCTGGAATGCCCGAGTCCCCCTTCTGAAGCTGGGGCGCGGAGCCTGGGAAGTGGGGGGCTGGGGCAGGTGTGCCCAGCGGCTCTGGGTCGTGCCCAGCGGCTCAGGGACCTGAGGCCACTTGTTCCGTGGGTGACGCAGGGTATCCTGTGTCCTGGCCCTGGGCTGCAGCCTTCTACCCCCATAGGGAGGAGCTTAGGTGCCCCACCTCTTGCTGCTCCCCCCTCACCCCGACTCCTTTCTGCCCGTGTGTTTTGGGCTCCTGGCATTGTCCTGGGATGGGGGCACGGTGGGGGCAGTTTCTGTCTTCAGGACTTCAGGCTTGTTCAGTGCCTGACTTCTCAGACTTCCTGTCCCAGAAAGTCACCTCCTCCAGGCAGCCCCCTGGGGTAGCACAGTGGCACTTCCTTGGGCACCATCTGACTTAACCACCCACTTCCCTCACAGGCTGGGGTCCTGGGTGCTGTTTTTCCAATGAAACACTTGGGTACAGCAGTAGCGATGGGAACCATCACTGTGTGTCCAGGACCTGCCATACACGGGGACTGACTGCCTGCGGATTAGCTGAGTCAGCACTCACACCATCCCATGACATCAGTACTGACAGCATTCCCATTTCACAGGTGAGGTCACTGAGGCTTGGCAAGGTCACCCCACGCCTCCTAGTGTCCTGGAGTGCCAGGGCTGAACCCCTGACTGGGGGCTCTTCGGTTCGCAGCAGGAGGGTGCAGGAGGGCAGGCAGTGGTGGGCAGTAGGCAAGGGAGTGGTGGACTGGGGCCAAGAGTGGAAGAGGACAGGAACGTTGCTCGGATGGGGGCTGGGGGGGTGGGGCTGCAGCTGCCTTCGCCTTTCAGGGGCCAGGGTCACCCCCAGATGTCTGCGCAGTGAGGCCATTCCGGCCTGAGCGGAGCAGGTGGTGTGGGGGGCGGGCGGAGTCGGGGTGGGGGTCAGGTGCCTTTGGGTACAAACCCTCTCTAGCACTTGCTGAGATCTTTTGGCCTAAAATTAGCCGGATGTGGCTGGGAAGGTTAATGTCTGCGTGGCCTGGAGCGTGCTCCTGTAGCGTGCTCAGGGTAGCTCCTGCTCACGTCAGCAGGCGGTGGGGTGTCAGGGGCCAGCCTGGGCGACTGTCGAGCTGACAGAGGCCCTGCCGCTGGCTCCACTTGGGGGCGGGGGCTGGAGACCAAGGGGTCCCACCTGCTCAGGGCCAGTCAGTTGGAGCAGCCACAGAGACCCTTCCAGGGCCGGGGGCTGTGGGCATCCCCCACGCGACACAGCGCCCCCTGTCTTCCTGCTGGGAACTTGCTGGCGCCTCGAGCCCTCAAGCTCCCTGCCTGTGAAATGGGTTAACAGCTCCCCCTCCTGGGATGTGTGTGATGAGGCCTAGGACAACGCATAAGGAACCGTGGCCAGCGTTCTGGAAGAGTCGGCTTCTGCCCAGTCGGGGAGGCCGAGCGCTTCCTTGGAGGAGTGGAAGCCAAACGAGAGCCAGGGGAGCCGGCGTGCACGGCACAGACGTGCGGGGCCCTCGGCCTGGCGGCGCTCACAGCCACAGCCCGAGAGCGGGCAGGGAACGGCGGTATCCGTCTCGGGCTGGACCGAACACGGGCCTGTGCACACACCCAGCCGTTCTCCCTCCCGTGGCCTCACCCACCCCCAGGGGCAGTCGTGACGGTCACCCATTTCGCAGGTGAGGAGCTGGGGCAGAGAGAGGGGAGCCCCATGGCTGGAAAGTGGCAGAGCTGGCCCTGGGCGCTGGCTCACCAGGCCTGGGCCTGTGTCTGCCCCTGGCCAGGCTCTTCCAGCCCTGCCTGCATCCTGGCAGGTGCTTGTCCCCCGGGGCCCCCTCCACCCCGGGACAGCATCCCTCATCACCAGCCTCATCTCACTGAACACTGGGAGGCGAGAGCCGGAGCCGTCAGCCCAAACGCCGAGGTGCACGCGGCAGGTGGGCTGGTCGAGCAGCAGAGCGCCCGGCCTTTCCATGGGCGGAGGAAACCAGAGCCTCTGGTTCCCCACCCGGCGCCTCGTTCCCCCGCAGCGAGTCTGCAGCCAAGGAGAACTGCTCTGCGCCGTGCCTGCCCTTCTCGCTCCGCCATCACATGCCTCCTCCTCCAGGCAGCCTTCCCTGACCTTCACGTCCACCCACCTGCCCTCTCCTCGGAGCCCTGGGATCGGATTATCAGCGGTTTGGGCTGCTCAGCCACTGAGCGCTTCTCGTGTGGGCTGGGGCGGCAGCATCATCTCGGGGTGCTCCTGGGAGACCCCCACACGCCTCCGCCCAAGGCGCCCGCAGCGTGCGGGCACTTGGAGCAGGACGGGCTCCCTCCATCCAGCAGCCTGAGGAGGCCTGCACCGCCTGACCTGGGGCAGCTGCGCGCCCCGGGCGCCCGGTGGAGGGTGCTCGTCCTAAGCCGAGGCCCACAGCCCAGCTTCCAGGGACTCCGCGGCCCCCTGGGAAGAGTGAGGCCCCCACAGCACAACACGCCCTTGCTGTGCGGGGCGGGGTGAGGCCCAGCGCCCAGCGGCCAGCGGACGCCCCAGGGCCTGGCTGAGAGACTCCGAGCACCAGACTCACCGCCGGGGCAGCAACCCCGCCCCTCGAGGCGGGACGCTCAGCCGAGACCGCGCGGATGGGGTTCGGCCGGAGCTGCAGGCTGGAGCCTGGGCCCACTCCGGGCCGCTCAAGCTCAAGAAAGCGTCCTTCGAGACCCAGGCCCCTGCCCAGACGGAACCGGCCCACCTCAGGAGAGACAAGCTGCTTCCCCACCTCCGCCTGGACACGGCGCCCAAGCCAGCAGATAAGCCAGTCGCTGCTCCCCCGATGGGGAGAGGGGGCCCCGGTCGAAGAGGAGGGACCCTAGGGCCCGGCGCCCGCTGGTGGGTGCGGCGCCCTGAGACGCACGGCGGTCCCTGCAGGCGGCCAGGCCCGCAGCAGCCCTGCAGGAGCTGCACGCAGTGCCACGGTGCCTGGGGCATGGGGACCGGAGCCACGAGACGGAGGTGGGGGGCACCTCCCGCTCTTGTCTGTTGCAGCCTCCCAGGCTGTGGGCTCTACCTGGAGGAAGGAGGGCCAACCAGTCTCCCTAGGGCAGCCAGAGCTGCCACTACCGAGCCCCTATCGCCCGCTCAGCCTCCACAGACACCGGAAGGTCACACACGGGCCTCGTCTCCAGAGGAAGGAACCGAGGCAGTTTCCAGAACCACCGCGGCCCGGCTCTACTCCTAGGATCCTCTCCGCGGGGGGCTCGCGTCAGCCCCCCACCCCCCGCCCCACCCCCAGGATGCAAGGAGGACAGGGAGGCTGGCCCCGCGTCTCCGGCCCCGCGCCGGGCTCTCTTCGGCAGCTACCACGAAGGCAGCTGGACCAGGCCGGGCAGTGCGGCCTGGGTCTCGACCCCGCGCCTACCTTCCACCGGGGAGGTCTTGAGGCGCCGGCAGATGGCTTCGGTGTCCCCGTAGGTCTCCTTGATCTTGACCACGGCCTCGGTGCCGCGCAGCTCCATGAGGGAGCGCAGCTCCTCCATCGTGCACCCGAACTCGCCCCCATGGCTCGACTCGTTTCTTTGGTTTTTGGAGTAGAAGTCGCTGTTGGTCATATCACCCATGTCTGCCACGGCCCCTGCTCAGGGGGGGGGGCCCGAGGGTCAGCGCTGGACGAGAAGCTGCTGGATGATGGCGCCGATGGCTGTTCTCAGCGCAGCCTCACTGCGCAGCGGGGGCGCCGGGGGGCCGGCTCTGGGCCCTAGGGGGCGGGGGGGGCTGAGGTGGGCTGGCGGCGGTGGCGGTGAGCTCCAAGGGGTGTCCCCGGGCACGGGGTGAGGTCCAGGGGCCGGAGGGGCTCAGGGCTGCAGACCCAGGAGTCTCCATTCAGTGGGGCCCATGCTGCTCCCTGGAGCTGGCATCTACATGCTGCTTCCTGTGGGGGCAAGAACAGGGCGGTGACAAGGGTCAGGGTCTGGAAACCACAAGCTCAGAAAGACCCGGCTGGTGTGAGTGCACGCGCACACTCCCAGCACCCAAACGGCGCCCATAAGCTGCCCGCCCTACAACACACCAGCACGCGCTGCAAATCCGAACGCACCAGCGCCCACCTGCCCGCAGCCCCCAGCTCCACACACCCATGGACACGGCAGCGCACGGGGGGGGTGGCCACCCCCGCCCTGCACGCTGTCATCTGCAGTCACTCTGGGCACATCAGCCTCTCACCTCCTCTCAAGACACCTGTCTCAGCCCCCCGTGTCTCAGCCCCCCCATGCACACAGCGCCGTCTCCAGTGGGCCTGCACGGAGCCGAGGGGCCCAAGCCGGGGGCAGACCCCGGGGTGTGCAGGCACAGAGCTCCCAGCCCCCCAGCGCAGCTCTGCCCAGGCGAGGACTCCAACTGTTCCAGCCGGTCCTCTCCACGCGGGTCTCACAGAGAGGGTCTCATGAGTGGGCAGCTCATGCCCACCTGCAGCCCCGCCACCAAGCAAGAGCCGCGGCCTGGGCAGAGCAGCCGCGTACGCGTGCTCGTGAGGACGACCGAGCTCAGGTCCGTGGAGCTCTCACCTGGGGCCACCGTCCAGCACCGAGGAGCAGCGCAGCTGCGTCCCTCAGGAGCCCCGGAGGAGGGAGCGCCGGCTTCTTCCTGCTGCCCGGCCTCCCTCACGGGAGCAGGAGTGCAACGGTGGGGGGGGGGGCGGCAGGAGAGAACCCAATCCGACCGACACCCAACACCAGCGGCCGGGGCCCCGGCGAGCGTTGGGTGACAAAGGGCCCCTGCTGGGCTCGGCTGGGCTGGCACCCGGGCCAGCCCCACCCAGCGGCCATGGACAGCTGGCCGTCCTCATCCGGGGCAGCGAGGGGAGGGGCGAGAGGGAGGCTCCCTCCCTCCCCTGCACCGCCTCTCTCCTTAGCCAGCTTCCCTCCTGCACACAAGTTTAAAGCTGGAGGCGCTTTACAGGTAACTCCATTTCCCCAGCGGGGAGCCTGGCGCTCAGCAAGGGCAAGAAACGTGTCCGGAGCCACACAGAGTAAGGGCAGGGGAGCTGGTGGGGGCTGATCTCCTGACTGCCAGCCCCGGCTCTTTTCCCTTCCCCTAGGGGGCGCTCCGGCCCTTCTCGCCGAGGGCTGAGGCCGTGGGTGGCCGATGCTGGTGGTGGCTAGAACCACCGAATTTGGGAAGCAGTCTCGGTTCAAACCCAAGGGTCCAGAGTCGGGCTGTGGGGTCCATGGCGAGTCCCCTGACTCCCCTGAGGCTTGGGTTCCTCATCTGTAAGGTGACTGTCACTGTCCCACGGCTCCTGCTACCTCCCAGCAGACTGGACCGGATTATAAGCCATCTTTGGAGCTACAGTACTGGCGCCTGGTGCCTGGGCTGGCTGCAGGAGGCTGAGTGCCACCCTGGACCCACAGGTATCTCTGGAGTTGTGAAGCAGAAGCGACGCCTCAAGCACGGACACAAGACGCTGACGGCCGCCAGCGACCAGGACGCTCTGGACTCTGGCAACGAAGGGCCGCAGATACGGCCTGACCCCCGGGCCACAGGGACGCACGTACCCCGTTGCCATCCAGCACCTGGGCCTT
>PVHY01027910.1:0-15762 GCA_004024945.1 Uropsilus gracilis | reverse complement strand
TTTTTTTTTTTTTTTGAGACTAGTCTTGCTATTTTTGCCCGTGGAACTGGAGGTTCACATTGCCCAGGGTACCACAGACACAAGCAATCCCCAGCCTCAGCTTCCCAGGTAACTGGGATTATAGGCACGTGCCACCACGCCCAGCTATATTTGTTTGGAATTAAGTCTCTCGCTACGTGCCCCCAGCAGAACTTGAACCCTGATCCCTGGCCCCAACCACAGCTTCCTAGGCTGCCATTTACAGGCATGTGCCACCATGCCTCGCCGCCCTTTTTGATTCTTGCCTTTTTAGTGGATGGAAAGTGGTAGCTCATTGCAGTTTTGATGGCATTTCCTTAATGACTAATGATGTTGGATATCTTTTCATGTGGTTATCAGCCGTTTGCATATATATATATATATATATATATATATATACTTTTTTTTTTTTTGAGACTTGGTCTCGCCATTTTTGCCTATGGAACTGTAGGCTCATGCTACCCATGGTACCATGAACTCAAGCAATCCTCAACCTCAGCTTCCCAGGTAGTTAGGACTACAGGCGCACACCACCACACACAGCTATTTTTTGGGACTAGGTCTCACTGTGTTGCCCTGGGCGGGACTTGAAACACAATCCCTAGTAACACAACTCCATAAGCTGTTGCTTACAAGCACGCACCACCATGCCCAGCTTCTTTTCATTTTCTTGACACTTGCTTCCTATGTTTGACCATATGTCATGTCGGACACCATCACAAACCATACTGGGCTCATGCTGAGAGATGAGGCAAACCTCATTTCTTCTTTAGGTAGTACCACTTGAGAATTGTTTCATTTTTGTGAATTGTTTCTATAATTGTGATGCAGAAGCTCTTGTTTTCTCTTATAAATATTTTTGTCTCAAATAAGATTTTATTTGCTATTGTATAATTGACCAGCTTTCTTTCTGAATGTATATTTCAGTCCTCCATATCCTGGTTTTAAGTGTTTCCTTTGTAAAGAGCGTGAATCTGGGCTCCTAAAATTCCAGTCGGACAACCAGTCTGGCCAAGTTGGTGCAATTACAAGTATCATGATTCAAGTCGTCTGACTAGGGCACCTGTGATTAGCCAGACAGAAGAAAGAACTGCCTCTTGCCTGTCATCAGTCCTGTGGCAGTCACATGTCCCACATGTGGCCTTGCTCCACGCTCTTGCTCATCGACATAAATACTATTAATCTTGCTCTATAAAGGGCCCAAGGAGCTTCATGGTTAAGTTACACAAAGTCATACAGCTAATAACCCATGTGGCTCCAAACCTACCTTGGCTTCAAACAACCTCCCAGTTTTGGGCAGACATCCCAAAATTTTCCCCTGGGGGCATAAATTCACTGGACCTTGTCGGTGAGACTGCGTAAGATAGAGAAGTTTCCAGCAAAGGCAACAGTCACCACTGAATGCCAAGGTGCAGCAAGGCCAAGAGGGTAGAGCCCTCTTTCTGGAACCCTTTTTCTGGAACCACTGAATGCCAAGGTGCATCAAGGCCAAGAGGGTAGAGCCCTCTTTCTGGAACCCAGATCACCTGTACCTGCTCCCCAAATTCTCTCCCACTTCTCACCACATTTCCCTCAACCCCCAGCATTTTCACTAACCACAATAAAGCCCAGTAGGGTCTGGTTAAATCTGGGAATCAGGGGAATATGGGAACCAAAGGGATTCTGGCCCAGTGGCATTTGGGTAAATGTTTTATAATCTATAGAAGGGAGACAGGGACTTGCCCTCTTTGTCAATTTCCAAGGTGTAAATTACCAGTACTGCACTATCAAGGTCACTAAAACACATGGAGTTGGGGAAAGGGTACCCAAACAGCTCTCAGAAGCCCCAAGGAGCTAACTCAGCACAAACCCTCACCTCTTCCCTCCTGGAGGAGTTTGCCCTGGACAACTGTTGCTGGAGGCTGTACCTTCCCATTGGGATACAGATACTTCCCACCTTTCTTCCTCCTTCTATTTTTTCTTACCCCCACTTTTTCTCCTCCTGTTCATTGGGTCAGGGTTGGAGATACTAAAGCTGAAAGAGAGTTTGTTGGAGAAAGAGTGAGTTGTGGGTAATAATGTGTACCTGTATAATGTGTACCGGCTGTGTTTGTCCATGCGTCCACACTCAGCAGGACCTGTATCTATGTGGACACACTGTGTGTTTGGGGACTGTTCTTTAAATTGAAACAGAACAAGGATTTTTAAGTGGTGGTTTTTTTTAAAATGTGGCACTTATTATGCCCACAATTGTGCCTCAGCTCTTCTGAACTCCCTACCTGCCTCTGTTCTCCAGTCATGAAAACTGTTCAGCCTGGGTCTCACATATGGCCTAGACAAATCTAGAAACCAGATCCTGGGGAGTGGACTGGGCCAGGTGAAGTTCATGGAGTAGAGCTGAATCTTCAGGTGAGTGAGATTCACAGTCAAGGAGGGCAGCAAGCAGGAGAAAGTCAGGAGTTAGTGGCAGGTGTCAGCAAGAGTCGGGCATGGTGACACAAGAGACAGAGCCAGTGGTCAGGAAGGGGATACCCAAAGGAAGGGTACTCCTCCCTCTACCTGCATGCACCCATGGCCCACTGCACAAAGGCAGAGGGGCCAGTGACTGAACACGTGTCTATGTCAACCCAAGGGAATAGTATCTACCAACTACCAGCT
This sequence comes from Uropsilus gracilis, assembly GCA_004024945.1. Classification (NCBI taxonomy): domain Eukaryota; kingdom Metazoa; phylum Chordata; class Mammalia; order Eulipotyphla; family Talpidae; genus Uropsilus; species Uropsilus gracilis. The sequence goes on along the minus strand of PVHY01027910.1, from coordinate 13,107 downwards.
GACTCCATCACTCAAAACAAATGGCATGTTTTTGGCACTTGCTGGTGGGCAGAGCCCCAGGGAGAAGACAGATTCTAGCTAAGCTGAGAGAGACTGATTTCCCAGAAAGGGAACTGGGGCTACTGGGATCCCCAAGTGCTATCCCACCTCTTTACCCACTTTGTCTCTTCTCTTTGAGCATCTTCTCTCCCCACCAGCTCACTATTTCCATGCCTGGCCTGGCTAGTTTCCTCAGGTGACTGTAATTAGGCCCATACTGCACCTGAGTGTTCATGTGCTTTCAGAGCATGCACAATCCCATGTGATAGGGGTGTTGTGGTGAAATTGGGGCCGTGGCCCCCAGCATGATAGTGCTGCATTAAGATGGCAGCCATTGGGCTCTGGCGGGCAGAGACTTGGAGATGAGAGAGGACCTGAGTGAGGGGATATAAGGAGAAGAGGACAGAGAGAGAAAAAGCAGAAGAGAGAGTAGAACAGCAGGGAAGCTGAAGGCCTCAGAGCTGCCGCTGCCATGGGCAGCCCTGGCCGGTGAGAAGCCCAAGAAAGCATATTGGAGAAACTCGTGACCTTTGTAAGCTGTATTGGAAACGTAGTACTTAAAAACTTGCTTTAACTATGAAACTGCGAAGTTTGGGAATTGTCTCGAGACCTGAAGAGAACTTGCTGTGTTGCTGTTTTCATCGTGAAATGTCTGAAGTGGTTGCTGCTGTTGTATCAAATGAGTCTTGCTGGCTTCCAGCCACTTTAGAGTTGAGGCTAAGAGAATGTTGGAGCTGTGTCTTCTAAAGGAGGAGCGATAACACCATCTTGGTTTCATTTGGTTTGAAGTGAATAGCTGTGCCTTTGGAGGAGGATAAACAATGCCATTTTGGTTTCTTCATTTGCCTTGAAGGTGGAACCATCACCATTTTGTTGACACAGATGGCTGAAGGACCCAAGTACAGTTTTGGGACTAAAGACTTAACTGGTTAGTAAAATAATCAAAGGGTGTTCATTGTACGCTCACTCAGTGATGTCAGATGCTATCACAGACCAGACTGGACTCATGCTGAGAGATGAGGCAAACCTCATTTCTTCTTTACCTGTCCTGGAAAACTAGAAACAGAAATATGCATGAATACTTTTGGGGAGTGATAAACGTCTTGATCCCTCTAAAGTTTACCTAAAGCAACACTCCTTAAAGAGATAGCAATTAATTTGTGAGTGATCCCTCTACCCCTAATTGCCTCATAGAAACCAATATGCTAATCAAGTTTGTCTACACCCTCACCATTTGCCTTCTTTTGAAATTCATCATGAATTGCACTCTGTTCCTTTTAAATGCCTGTTCCTTTGTGAATAAAGTATAGCCTAGTCCACTCTCCTGGGCAATCCTTAGCCTTCCTTAGCTAAGCAATCTCTCTCATCCTCTTTTCTCATACCTTATACTTGACTCTCAACACAGTGACTTGTGTTTATTTTGTCTTTTTAATGAGTAAATCTGCTTTTGCCTCTTCTTAAGGTTAGTGTGGTCTTGGCTGGCTGGGAAGAACCTGATGAGTGGCTGTGTTTAAAGGGCCAGCTGCTGCTGTTTGTAAGTTTAATTAAGTTCTCTGCTTTGCTTGTTCTGTTACCCAATTTCACATGCGCTAATGTATCTCTGTGTGCCCAGACAGGCATATACATGTACATCATGTGTGTCTATACCATGAACCCTCCTTTCATGGGTTACTTTGCCAGTAGTCCACGCTACCACCTACAGTGAATACTAAAATAGCTGTTACTTATTACTGAAAAGTCCTCTAGAAACCACCTAGTTCAACCAGATTGGTGCTTCTCAGAGGCTTACTGTTGGTATTAGAGTAGGGATTCTTCCTTACTGGGATCACCACCACCTCCAATTCACTGCATGCAGTTAGTCCCAAAACTTCATTGGGCACAAAATGTCAGTGGCATCCCATGCTATTATGACAACCAGAAACATCCTTGTGAGTTTCCAGACTCTCATGGAGGTGGGAATCCAGGGGTCATGAGGAGGACACGACTATCTTTATCCATGGCTGGATTTTTTTCAGGTTGGATCTCTGGAAAGAGTTGGGTACCTCCTGAAACCACTCACTAAGAAGTTCCACCTCAGGTCTTTCAGGGGCCACCCAAGTGCTGACCCCACCCACCTGGATTTCAGTGCTCCTAGGAAGCCAGGCTTGAGGGCAGCAACTGTTGCATGCTGGTCTCATAAAGCAAACAGGTGTGGGCATGTGTGGGCAAGGCTGAAAATTCAAGGGGCTCACCACAGAAAAGAAGCCTATTTGACCAGCAAGAAAGCTTCAGAAACAAAGTGGGGTGCTGAGCTGAGTCAGGTCCAGCTCTTATCCTCCCAAGGGTTCTCAATAGAGGTCCACTGATCCTGAAGGGTTACCTCTCTCCCACCCTTCATGTCTGCTGCTGCTCCAGGAGGGTGAGTGTGGGAAGGAGGGAGGGTCCTAGGAATTGAAACTTCTAGGAAACTGCTCCTCACTTGAGCCTCCAGGCTGGGTGGTGTGCTGAGCATGGGACATAATGAGGGTGTGGGGGGCTGGCAAGGGGCACTCTTGTCTTTTGATAGACACAGTGTTTGGTCCCCTTAGGTTGCCTTTGGTTGTGCTGTGCAGTACAGCTGTAAGGTTAGAGTGGGCTAAGTGTGATTTTGTAGGAATTGTACAAATGCTTCCCAGCAAAAAAATGTCATTTCCCACTACATGGTGCCAGCACCCTAGTTGATCCACATCCTCTGGGTGCCTTTTACAGGTCAGATCCAGAAAGAAGGGGCCTCCTTGGATGGGGGTCTTCATTGTAAATTCCCACACCGACAGCAGAAAGTAACTTTTGCCTGCTTTGATGCCATGACACTTCAGTAACTGGCCCTCCTGATTAAAAAAATAATAATAATTGAGTAGGTAAAGCAGATTTTATTAAGATGAAGGCCTCTGGAAGTTAGATATACCTTGACTAGCATGTGATTAGCCTTCCATCTTGCAAATTGGTTAAGATGCTTACTCAGATTTTTCAGATCCAGTTTGACAATGTTTACCTAATTTTTTTTTTTTTCATATCAACTGTTTTCACCCAGAGGAAATCTTTGAACTGGATTTTTCCTAAGTATCTCTCCTTTTGAAGCAGATTTGAAATTAAAATTGTCACATCAGCAAGCCCTCTGGTGTCCTCTCTTCTGATCAACTTTAACACCACTGCACCTTTTGACAGAACCAGAGGAGAAAACCAAGTGAGAAAAAACTCAAGGTATCAAAACAGAAATTATGTGGGGAGGTGATCCAGAGCCACATCATTTGTTAATTTATTTTTGTTCATTCGCTCATTTGTTCGTTTGCTTGTTTATTAATAGTTGTTTTTTGTTTTTTTGTTTTTTTGTTTTTTTGTTTTTTTTCGGAAACACTCTTGGCACTCCTTAAGCCACTGACGGTAAAGCTCACCCCGCCCGGTCCCCAGCTATTCATGACATTTAAAAAAGGGAAGAAAAACTCAAAACCCAAGTATTTGGCAGCCCCTCGACAGACAACTGCAGGTGAGAGCGGGAGGTACAGGATCCGGAAGGGTCCTGTAAGTCAAGGGGAAAATGGGTTTCATTTACATAAGTATCGTTTTGATTAAATTCCGCCCCATGCCCTCTCTCGCCCGACTGGGACCCCACAGGTGTCCCAAGCCTCTCCCCTCCTGGGCGTCCTTAGTCCACCTCCGCCCACCAAGCTCCCAGTTCCCGCCAATCAAAGTCCGACCCTGCCCCTCACAGACGCTCCCCTAGTGCTTTGGCAGGGTACCCTCGAGTGGCACAGAACCCAGCAGGAAGTGCCAGGAACCGTACACCGCTCGTACTCACCCTGTGAGGTGTCCCTCACCCGGCTAAAGCCAAGCACGGGTGCCTGCCACCCCTCCCTGCATTCCGAGTCTGTGGGTTCAGGTCTCTAGCCCAGCGAGTTCAGAAAGTCGGCCCCAAAGGGCCCACCCGCAAGTCTCTCCACCCCCAACCCCAAAGGGCAGGATAATCCTACCGGAAATGTCTTCGAGGGGCCCTACAGGCCGCCCACTCGGCCTTCTCCTTTGTCATTCTAAGTGACTGCTGAGGACACCCTAGTGAACTGGGGAGGGCCATGCAAATGACCCAGGTGGATAGTTATTACTAGGAAGTGCTGGGTTTCAAAATCACTTTGAATGTTCTAGCACTAAATCCTTTCAGTTCCGTGCTGGCGGGCCTCTGCCGAGGTCGCGTTTTCCTCCCAGAAGAACTGCAGTGTAGAAACCAAATAGACGGCTTCCTGCTCGGAGAGGGGAGGTCTGAGAGCTTCACGAGGTGTGCAGAGAACTTGAAGTTTGGAAATTGTACCGGCAAGAGGCGCCATTCTTCTTCTGCGCCCGGGTCACGGTGTGACCGTAGGCCAGTCACTTCACTCCCCCACCCCCCACTCCGCCCAGTTTCCTCACGAAGAAGGAGGACAGAACCACCTCCTCCGAGTGGTGACGGTGCCCGCGCCAGCGCGAGCAGAGGGAAAGCGCCAGGGCGCCCTCCAAGGTGGCAATTGCGCCTGCGCTCCAGGGATCTGAGCCTTGAGGCACCGCCTCCACAGGCTGTGGGAGGACTGGCAGGGTTGCCAGATTTAGCAATTTAAAAAACAGGATGCCCAGTTAAATTTGAATTTTAGATAAGCAACTTTCTTTTAGTATATAAGCATGTCCCGGGCAATATTTGGGGCATACTTATACTAAAAAAAAATTCATTATCTGAAATTCAAATTTATCTGGCAACCCTAACAGATAGGCTAAGGCACCGTGATGGGTTCTCAGAGAAGTCTTCGTCTGGGATTGGGAACTCTGGGCGAGACAGAGCAAGAGTCACTGAAGAAACATGGGCCGAAGTAAGAGAAGGATCTGCAAAGGGCTTGATTAGCTACCTTCTGTTGTCTGACCATCAGGGACTGGACTCAGTAGGTCGCAGTCCCCCTTAGCCCCCCCTCAGTTTACCTGCTTCTTCTTCAACTCTGGCTGACCTGCCAACCAACCCACTCCTCAAGCCAGCTTTCCCTGGGTCAGAGGACAGGAGGTCACCTCAAGGAAGAAACTGGGCTAAGGTGGTAAATAAGAAGTAAAGCTATCTCTGTGTTAGTTATCTTTCAGGAAACTAAATTGTGTCACTGTGAAAGCCAGGAGCAAGCCACACCCAGAGGTGGTTTAACCAGCTGAGGCTAGACTGGCCAAATAAACCAACCCGTTTTGGACACATGATCACTCCCTGTGGCCACTGTGAGGATAGTCATCCAGCAAACATTTCCTCATCTTTGTCCCTCCCACCTGCAACCTCCAACTTCTCATCTTCCATCCTAACTCCCCCTCTCACTGCCACTGCCCCCAGTACCTTCTTCCACCTTGAGTAGGGTGACATGTCTTACTGTCCCACAACTTGCTCTTGGCTCCCACTCAGTGGTGCTCACCTAAACTGCTGTAGCCTCCCTCCTCACTCCCTGTCTTTTCCAGTTCTATTTCCAAAAAAAAGCAGGCCTCATCTTGCCACTCCCCTGCTGCAAATCCTTCTGTTTTTCATCAGAGGCCAAGTCCCAGCCCTCAGGGACAGAAAAGCAGGACAAACCAGGGTGCCTGAATAAAACATGCCTCTTCCAGTCACCCTAGAGAAACTGTTACTCATCATCCTAGGTGGGGTGTGGGGAGTCAGCTCTTTGGAGGGTGGGCTGAGGGTCCAGGGTCACCTACAGGGAAGAGGAATAGGGAGCACAGTCACTTAGCCTGGGGTAGGACTGTACTCCACTCCAATTACAACTGTCCTCTGGTTTCTAATTTAAATACTGCCTCATTCATAATATAAGGAATGTAAAGTAAAACATCGAGATACCATTTTTCACTTATCAGATTGGCAAGACAAACAAAAAAACAACAACAAAATTGATCTCAGGCAGGTAGAGGTGTCTGAAAACAGGCAACAGCATACACTATTGGTGGGAAAATTAAGGGGTCGACCCCCCAACCCCTTCAGATGGCTAATTCACAGTACCTATTTTAAAAATAAACATACAAACTCTTTGTCCCAGCAATTCCACTTTCAGAAATTTAGCCTACAGCTGGGGTGTACAGAAGCCCAAAGACATAAAATATGCACTAGGCTATTCCCCAAGCCATTGTTTTCATAGTTAAAGTTTTGAAGCTATAGAGGAGGTTAGTTAAATAAATAATGCTCCAACCATACTACTAAATAGTATGTACTATTAAAAAGAATGAGGCAGCTAGATACTAAAATTAAGTAGTCTTAATTAAGATTAAGTATGTGCAAAAGCAAAATGCAAAATAGTAAGTTCAACATACACAGCTTGTGATTTTAGAAATGTAAGAGCTTGTTTTGTCTAAACTATCTCCAGAAGGATAAGTAAAAAACAAGCAACAACACTATCCTAAGGTGGGATAACGGAACACCAGGTAGCAAGTAGGAGAAAGACTTCATCTTTGGTGCCTTTTGTGAATTATCAAATTAACCAAAATACTATGAAATATGCATTTCATACAGATATTATGTCCTCATGGGTATAATGTAAGCTTTTCTACCAGGGTTCTTTGTGAGAAGGTGATGTGCATGTTGAATACCCGTAGGACCCCCTACCCTTCACAGGCCTTAGTCTTCCATTCATATAATGGGAATTTGGGACAAGACATCTATTTCTCTACATTCCTAAATCTTACAACTAATCATCCCAATGAACACAAACGTAGTGACATTTGATTGCCTGGGGAGGACAGTATAATAAAATGGCATTGATAGAGAGCCCCGGACAAGGTCACTCCTCTGGCTCTGAGCAGGTGATCATGGGCAATGCCTGCCAGCTTCTGTCATTCCCCAGGCCTTGGCAGATTCTCCCCTTCCATCACCTGCCCTTGCCCACTGAGGCCCTTTCCTGACCCATGAGAAGAGATAAGGTGGTGAACAGGTTCTGTGGGGGAAGGGAAGTTGACTATCTCCTCTTTACTGAGGTCCTGGTCTCCCTGGGGTGCCCTCCTTGTTGTATTTGGCTTCACCTGGTTTCCCTATATGCTTTGATTCTCCTCCCCACTTCTCAGTGCCCATTCAAAGGAGGCAGCTCTCACACACAGCAATACTGGAACCACACAACTCCTTCCCCCAGCCAGTCCTCCTCTTCTAACAGAGGGTGTCTGTGTGGAGGCTGGAAGACCTCAGATGCCACTACACGGAGCCTCCCAGCCCTGCAGCACTGGCAGCAATCTGAGCCCTCAGAGCACACATTCTGCAGTCCCACTAGCAGGATTTCACCCCCCTCCAAAGGCTCCTGCTAGGGTCAGTACTGGGCTTAATGATAGGAGCCTGGGGAAAAATACCTGGGAATGGGAGGAGTGAAAACTGGACACACTTCCTGCTCCCTCACTCTTTCTCCATGTTTGCACCCATGGGTTTGCAATCTACCTGTGTTCATTCCTATTCAAGATCAACCCTGGCTCCAGACAGAATGACTCTCCATGGGACCTCATTGTCTGCCTGCAAGGGGAGGGGGGGTGGGATGAAAGCCACCTGTTAGCAGGTTCCCCAGGTGGTTCTAATGTGGGTGATGGGTGGATGGGTCTTAAGCACCAGCCCTCTGGCACTTTTGCTGAAGGTTTCTTCTTACATTCCTCCTGAGTATTCCTCAGAAGCCAACAGTCCAAATTGAGCAAGAGAGTCTGGGACTTCTGGAATTGAGATAGATGACCTGAAGGAAAGCGATCAGAGCTAAGCAGAGATGGAGACCTGCCAGGGCAGGGGGATGTCATCCAAGTCTTGATGTAGCCAGGGAAGCCAACCTGATGTTTAGAGTCATGGAAGTATATCTTAGGCAATAAGGTTAAGTGTTAAGTGAGTCTAATTGTTTGCTACCAAAGAGTCCTAATGGGTGCACAATTCTATTCATGTTTTTAATAAAAAGAAGATGGTGGAGATTAATAGTAGGGAGAATATACATCTCTACCAAAACAACTTATCCAAGAGGTCTTCAACAGAGTACTTTGCTTTGCTGAGTCTCTATTTCTTCATCTGTAAAATGGGCATGACTGTACCTATTTCAAAGAATTGTTGTCAGGACAATACCAGATGACTCAAGTAGTAAATAGTGTACAATAAATATTTGCAGACATAAACGAACCTTGATCATTGTATCACAACATCTATAACAACTAACTCAAAATAGGACTAAAGAATGTAAGAATGTGAAACACAACAACAAAAACCAAGAATGTAGTAGCTAAGATTACAAAACCACAAGTTAAGACTTATGAGAAAATATTAATGGCAATTGGTTTGGCCCAAGATATCCTTAACGTGACACACAAAACTGTAAAAAAAAAAAAATAGAAAAATTTACCTTAAAATAAAAGTTGCTGCACTTGAAAAAAACACTACTACAAAAATGAAATTTCATCCACAGGTTGGGAGAAAGTATTTGTAAATCATATGTCCAAAAAAGGACTCAGGACCAGAACACATGAAGAATTTTTACAATTTAATAAGAAGACAAACTAAATTCTTAAGGAGCAGTTTGGACACTTTATCAAACATATATGAACAGCAAACAAACACTCGAAGGAGAGATTCAACATCATTAGTCATTACGAAAAGAGAAAGTACCACCATTTTAGAATGACCAAAAAAAAGAACATATAAACATATAAAGAGTTGGCAAGAATGTGAAGCAAATGGAACTTCCACACATCACTTGTGGGGATGAAAAATGACAATCACTTTGCAAAACTGCCTAGCAAGTTCTTAATACATTAGATACCTACCTCAAAACCCAGTCATTTTCTCCTTGGGTATTTTAGTGAAGGAAAATGAAAATTTGTGTCATCACAAAGACTTTACATTAATTTTCATGGGAATTTTATTAGTCATAACTAGGAATAACTCCAATATCTACCAAAAGATGAGTGGATAAATAAAATACAGAATATCTGTAAGCTGCGTGCCACCCAACAGTTAAAAGGAACAAATAATTGTATTGATTCACAGAATATGGATGGATTTCAAAATAATTATGCTAACTGAAAGAACATTTTTTCCCTTATATCCAAAAGGGCAGATTTATTACATGAAAAAGGAAAGTAAAAGAATACTTTCACAGACACAAGAGGGCAGAAAGGGTTGTGCCTGAAAGGGGCAAGTTTGTTAAAAGAGATAGCTGCGTAGTTACAGGTAGGCAGGCTGAGAGGAAAGCTGCCTCTGGTGCTTTGCAAAGGGGCAAGGTTCATGGGAAAAAAAACACAGGTGGGCAGGAGACCACCTGGAAGAACACTTTTAAAAGTTCACTTAGCAGGGCATGGTGGCTTGTGCCTGTAAGCGACAGTCTATGGAGTCACAGCTGGGACTGGGAATCACGGTTTGAGACCCCCCCCCAAAAAAAAAAGCTGGGTATGGTGTCACGTGCCTGTAATCCCAGCTACCTGGGAAGCTGAGGCTGGGGATTGCTTGAATCCGTGGTACCACAGGCAATATGAGTCTGCAGTTTCACAGACAAAAGTAGTGAGACCTAGTCTCAAAAAATAAATAAATAAAATAAAAGCCCATTTAGCTGGGTGCGGTGGCATGCGCCTGTAATCCCAGCTACCTGGGACACTGAGGCTAGGAGTCACATGAGTCCACAGGTTTGAGAAAACCCCAGGCAATATAGTGAGACCTAGTCTCTAAAAAAATAAAAGTTCATTTAGTTTCATTTATGTAAAGTTCTAGAAAGTGTCAGAAAGGGAATCAATGGTGGCCTGGGGCCAGGGTGGAGGAACAGGAGCAATTACAAAAGGGCCCAAGAATCTTTGAGTTGTTCATTGCCTTCATTTAGACAGTTTTGTGGGTCTTCACAGATGTCAAAACTAATAAGATCATATATTTTAAATACATGTAGTTTATTGAATGTCAATTACACTGTGTTTGTTTACAAGAAAGCAATTTATTTTAACAGAAAATAATTGAAGGAGTCCTGTTCACAGAAGGCAATCATGGCAAACCCCTTCCTGCAGGTGCTATGGGAGGGGTATCATCCTCAATCTGCCCTATTTTCATTCTGAGCTGGCAAGGGCTCTGAGTGCTGACCCGTGCCCCAGTTCCACGAGCCTTGGTCCTATTTCCTCCTGTGGCCCTGAGTTTGATGTGGAGGGCAGTGATGCCCAGTTCCTCAAACCTCTGGGTCACATCCTGGGTGACCACCATGGCAGCATATGGAGAGGACTCATTGGTCAAACCTTACCTTCATCCCACCTGTTATACAGCAGATCATTTCCTTGCCAGAAAGATCAGTAACATGGATAAAAGTATCATTGAAAGATGCAAAGTTGTGGCAGATACCAAATACAGTTTCTCCTCCAGTCACCTGGGGTTCAAGGCTGATAACTTGTTCTTTCTTTTCCTTCCCCTTTTGAGGTGCCATTTCTGTACATCTTCTCCAGACTCTGGCACCTGAATAAAAGTACACTGTAATTTTAAAAAATTGTTTATGAATAAACAAGTGTTGAATCTATCTTAGGTGCAGCAGGGCACTGAAAAGACACACAGAAATCAATCTAGGTGCTTTAATCACAAAGTAAAGAAACCCTAACTTGAAATGGCATGAGCAATAATAAAATGCATTATGTCATCTTCCTGAAAGGCCAGAGCCTGCAGGCATAGTCTGACCCCTCCTAGTGCCAGACAATATATTTAGTTACATCATGAAATTCTCATAAGGGAACTTAGCTGCAAAAAAGAGAATCTACTCTGATTTAAGGAGCAAAGAAATGTAGTTAAGAATCTAAAAATCTCATAGTCTCTGAGAGGGCTTGAAAATTGGACAACAGTCCAGTTTTACTCCAGGATTGTTATCTGCAGAGTGACTCTTTCCACCACCATTGGATCTTGCATCTCACTTATGGAAGAGAGTCTCTACTCCGAGCACCTTCAATCGCAACCCATAACACCATGTCTCAGCTGCTATTTGCAGCACTCTGATCCTTGTGTAGCCCTCTTTGGAATCAGTCAGTTGTATCCATCTGGATGACAAATCTGTGCCCTGATGACACAGAAAGCTAGGTAGAAGATTCTATCCTTCTTGGGGAAACAATTTGTAATGGAATATTGCCTTGGCTTATGTAGAATAGTTTTTCAAAGATGCTGTGTAACCACCATCACAGCATAAAAAAGCTTCAATTTTAAACCTTATTTGGGAGAGATTATTATTTATCTTCACTTTAGAGTTTCAGTAACCAAGACTCAAAGTTGCAAGCTACTTATTCATGGTTATGCAGCTGAGCCATGCCCTGGGATTCAAACAAGGTCTACCAGTGTCAGAGCTTGAGCTAGAGAATAGGAATGGAGAAAGCTTGGCTTCTGTGCTCATCAGCTCCTCTTCACATTAAGAAGTTGCTTTCCCTCTCACTCAGCATCCCAGGTGGAAGATACTGCAACTATCAGGGAGAGGTGAGTTAAAATTTAAGGAAACCTGGGACATCCGTTACTTTTTTTTTTTTTTTTTTTTGAGACTAGGTCTCGCTATTTTTGCCTGTGGAACCGCAGGCTCTCGTTGCTCAGGGTACCACATACTCAAGCAATCCCCAGCCTCAGCTTCCCAGGTAGCTGAAATTACAGGTGCACACCACCACACCCAGCTATTATTATTATTTTTTGGAACTAGGTCTCGCTACGGGCCCCAGGCAGGACTCTAACCGCGATGCCTAGGCCCAGCCGCTTCATAGGCTGAAGCTTACAACTGCCTGGCCATCAGTTACTTATGTTATAAATAAACGGTAAGTCACAATTCTGTTGTCCTATGTCAGTGTGTGCCAATAACACTGCTTTTCCATCCAGAAAGAAATCAGAAGATAAGGAAAACTAGGGTGATGTACCTCCTAAAGGAAATCCCCAATACCAAACAGGAAAGAGTCTTGGAATAAAATTGAACCCACATCTGATCAAATCCCTAGACATGACTACAGGAAATAGAGGGAGCAGGAGACGATGTTGAGTGGTACCATGAGGATGAAGTCAGTAGGACCCAAATGTCAGGATATGAGATAGGAACAAATAACCAGGTTTCCTCGACAAATAATTGTTTTTTGTTTTGTTTTGTTTTTTTGAGACTAGGTCTCACTATTTTTGCCCATAAAATTGCAGGCTCTCGATGCCCGGGGTACCGCGGACTCAAACAATCCCCAGCCTCAGCTTTCCAGGTAGCTGGGATTACAGGCGCATATCACCACACCCAGATATTTTTTTGGAACTAGGTCTCACTGTGTTGCTTCAGTTGGAACTCGAACCGTGATCCCCGGTCCCCGCCGCGGCTTCCTAGGCTGCTGCTTATAGGCATGCGCCACCGTGCCCGGCCTCGACAAATAAATTGTAAGAAAAAAACAAAAAGAGATGGAGTCTATCAATGAAGAAAGACTTGAGACAAGTAACCAATCACATGATAGGAAACTTATTAAGATCATGATTTTAACAAATTATAATAAATAATATTGATGATTGTTGGAGATCTTTGAACAGTGACTGACAATAAGGAATTATTATTGGTGAAATGTGATAATATGCTTATATAAAAATAATTTATACTTTTTTTGAGACTAGGTCTCACTATTTTTGCCTGTAGAACCGCAGGTTCATGTTGCCCGGGGTACCAGGGACTCAAGCAATCCCCAGCCTCAGCTTCCCAGGTAGCTGGGATTACAGGCACGCGCCACCACGCCCATCTATTTTTTTAGAACTAGGTCTCGCTATGTTGCCCCGAGCAGGACTTGAACTGTGATCCCTGGTCCCCACCGCGGCTTCCTAGGCTGCCATTTACAAGTATATGCCACCGTGCCCGTCTGTACTTTAAAGATGTTGAATATTCCTGAGTAAAAGAACATATTTGCATTTTACTGTAAAATAATTTGAGGTGAACCTGCACAGATGAGAATGGATACAGGGATGAGGCAAGGCTTCACCCTGTTCACCAGCAGGCGGCTGCTGGGGAATCATGCTGCTGTCTAGGCTCCCATGGAGGGGGATGGTGGTGAGGGCTGCATGTGCACAGTCATCCAGGCCCTATCTCCATGCCTGAACATGTGGGGGGGGGAGTAAGGGGGGGG
>PVHY01027909.1:0-15702 GCA_004024945.1 Uropsilus gracilis | reverse complement strand
TTTTTTTTTTTTTTTTTTTTTTTTTTTTTTTTTTTTTTTTTTTTTTTTTTTTTTTTTTTTTTTTTTTTTTTTTTTTTTTTTTTTTTTTTTTTTTTTTTTTTTTTTTTTTTTTTTTTTTTTTTTTTTGGGAACTAGGTCTCACTATGTTGCCCTGGACAGGACTCTAACCGTGAACCCCGGTCCCCACCACATCTTCCTAGGCTGCCATTTACAGGCATGCACCACCATGCCCGGCCGTTCCTTTTGTACTTTAGAACAGCTCAATAAACCATATTGGTAATGTTATGAAAGAATCTGTGTTTTATATTAGCTTATAGAATCTACCTATTTTTGAGGGAATTGATGTTTTGTTTGTTTTGTGCTCCTGTACAAGTGACCCTTTTAGCCCTTTGTTCCTTTTGCATCAATGACTAAAGGTTGTCTAGCCAGAAGAAAGGTTTTTTTTACAGTTTTCTTTCTTTACATTTACTCTTCCTCCTTCCTCTATGTTTGTTAGAATATTTAGAATTGTACCTTTGGGGGATTTATTCTGTTTTAAATTATGAGTGATACGTTAGTCATTTAGATTTTAAAGAACGAGAAACATTCCTGTTTGCTTCATGAACACAAATTTATTTGTAGTCACATAGTCTTCAGTTTCTCGCTTTTGGAACTTTGTAACTTCTTAATTTTAATTTCTAATCTCAGTAGTATTATCTATGTCGATAATGAAGACTTTGATTTACTTAGAAACCAAAGATTTTAATGACAGCAAGAATGTATGTAGAACTTACTTCCTAATAGTAGGAAATATGTTTTAATTTTTTGTGTTTAAATTAACCAGTGTTTCATGTTACTTATGTTTAATATTTTTAAATGTATTTCCTAATTCAATATATAAAATGCTTTTTAATATTTCACTATACTTTGCAGAACTTAACTGTTTAAAGTTAAGGGTATTACAAAAATGTGTGAACTTTCATCTATGATTTGATTGTGGTATAATCCTACCTTATCATAGATTAACACCTCACAATGGATTCCATGTCTGATAATGTGTATGTGAGAACTCTGTAAAAAAGTTTTTTCGTTTCTCTGGTCAAAGTTTTCTCAGTAAATACAAAATTTGGTGTTTAAAACTAACAAGTTGTTTTTACTCATTGTTAAATTAGGAACATGGGAAATAACTTGTTGTAGTTCATCTCTGTTAAAATTTGACCTTTCTCATTATCATCCAGCCGGGCATCTCTGGTGAAAGGTTTAGAAAATTATGCCACCTTCTAATACTGAAACAAGGGAAACATATACAGCATCTTAGGCCTATATATAACCGTTATTTTGCTTTTCATTGTTCTGGAAAATATTAAACATTAAAATAATTGAACTGTTTCTTTAATTTTATAGCATTTGGCCCTGGTTGATTTCTCTTCTGAATAGTTTTCATCCCCATGAAGAGGATTTGTCAAGTATTAATGGTAAGGTCTACCTTAACCTGTGTGATTGACATTGTTCTCCATCATTAATAGTGAGCTTAAGGCCAGAGAAGAACAGGTTTCTATTGTTGTTAAGTGTTTGACTTTAAATTCAATAATCTATAGTGATTTTTGAATTCTGTACTAAGTGGGTGGAAATAGCAATAATAATCTTCCAGTTTTTTCAGCAGTTTATTCCCCCATTTAATTATCTTTAAAAGTCCAGAGAGTGCAGTATCTTCACATTCCTTTCCTGTTCTTTCCTTCTTACTCATTCTGACTTTTTTTTTTTTAAAGGAATCAATTTGACCATTTCTCTATCAAGGTGTTACATCTGCTCATTATAGAACATTTGGGCATACAAAATTAAAGAATGCATAATTCTCTCTTACAGAGATAGTTTGTATTAGTCATATGATAGTATATTTTCTTTGGTCGTTTTTCTTAAGTATATACACAGCTTGTTCTTGCTTTTTAAGTTTAATATGTTGTTGGCATTTTCCTTTGTTCCATAAGCATTTTGAGACATGATTTTTACTGCTGCATAATATTCTGTCCTGTGGCTATATGCTGTGATTTATTTAACCACAGTCCATTTCCTTAAAATATTTCCCCCATTATAAGTAATACTGAACTGAATAACCTATAGTTGACTTCTTTCTGATTATTTTTCTTCCATTAAATCAGTGCTCCTCAAAGTGTTACTACAAAATGATCACCAGAGGTCTTATTAAAATTCAGTTTATGATTTGGTAGATTTTGGGATTGTGCCCAAGATTCTGTATTTCTTAGAATCTCCCAGATGATGTCCGTGTTGTATTCAATACTTTGAGTAAACAAGAGATAATCAAAACATTAGGATTACTAGAGCTGAGACTGAATTTTTAAGAAAGTCCAGTGGTGGCATATGCAGGTACTTGAAAAATCAGTTATTTTATGAAGGACAGAACTGTGAGCAAGATTTTTCTGTATAGCAGTTACTTTTTTCCCCCCTTCATTTCGTGAGCAGTATTTTGTTCGACAATATCTTAATTGATACAAACCTTGATTTCTACCCTTCTAGCTACACCACTTCCCGAGGAGTTTGAGTTACAAGGATTCCTTGCTTTAAGACCTTCTTTCAGGTGGGTGGCAGTTAAAGGCATTTCATTTCATTGCTAGTGTGTGCAGTATTAAAATTAACTGGAATCAATCTTGGGTGCAGAAGAACCTATAGTCTATCCTAGCATTGGGTTTTTCCAAATAGCAGCTAACAGTGAAAGTCTTCCAGTGTGATATAAAATTGTATATACACTGCCTTTGATTCATATCTAATACCAAAAATTACGAAGGAACGGAAAGGGAAATTGCTTCTCCCCAAGTGATTTTTATTCACTGAGTCTACTTCCTATATTTTTCTTAAAATTGGAGGGAAAGGCAACCCTCCTGCTATGTGTAACTATGCTGACATCACTCTTTTTCTTTCTCCTTTTAAAAAATACATATAGGCTGGGCTTGGTGGCGTGTGCCTGTAATTACAGCCTATGGAGTGAGGCCGGGACTAGGAATTGCTTGAGTCCACAGGTTCGAGACCTGCTTGGGGTAACATAG
Source organism: Uropsilus gracilis (assembly GCA_004024945.1). Lineage (NCBI taxonomy): Eukaryota > Metazoa > Chordata > Mammalia > Eulipotyphla > Talpidae > Uropsilus > Uropsilus gracilis. The sequence goes on along the minus strand of PVHY01027909.1, from coordinate 12,661 downwards.
TGAAACCTAGTCTCAAAAAATAGCTGGGCGTGGTGGTACACGCCTATAATCCCAGCTACCTGGGAAGCTGAGGCACGGGCAAAAATAACTAGACCTAGTCTCCAAAAATATATATATATATTTTATTATATATATATAATATATTTTAAATGTAATATATATTATATAATTTCATATATTTTATACATAATGTATATTATATGTGAAATTAGAGAAAGTCTCGATTGTAAATGATGATACTGCTTCAGATTTTTCCTATTAGTAATACTATAAAAAGCAATCTGCCCTTCTCATCAACATTTGTCTCTTTTCCAAGCCGGGCACAATGGCTCGGGCCTGTAAGCTTCAGCCTATGAAGCGGCTGGGGCTAAGGATCGCTTTTCGAGTTCCACTCAGGGCAGCACAGCGAGACCTAGTCCCAAAAAATAGCTTGGGCGTGGTGGCGTGTGCCTGTGATCCTAGCTATCTGGAAAGCTGAGGCTGGGGTTTGCTTGAGTCCGTGGTACCCCGGGCAACATGAGCCTGTGGTTCCATAGTCTAGTTTTTGAGACCTAGTCTCAAAAAAAACCCAAAAAACATTTGTCTCTTTTTCTTCCTGTCTTTCAGAGGATTATGTTCTTAAAACTCTGTTTCAAATCTAACCTTTAATCTGTGTCCTTAATCTCATCCCTTTCTTACTTCTCTAAGAAAACTTGCCCCATCTTTCTGTATCGCTGCTCTATGCATGTCTTCATTATCAAACTTCTTGAAAAAATAGTGTGGTAGGATGACCTTACGACTACCTTACTCGCAGCTGAGAAGTCTCAGCATACTGCAGCTTAAACTCTCATGCTCTCCTGGTCGCCAGTTCCATTGACTTCTTTAATTTTCATCCTACTTAATTTTCTTCAGCATTGAGTCCATTTATCCCTTTGCTTCCTGAATTCTTCATTTTCTTAGTTTTGTAACAACCAGTCTCTTCCTGCTCTTGCCACAGTCTCTCTATGAACTTCAGGCCTCTTGAGGGTTCTTCCCTTGCCCTTCCTGATTTCTGCGTTCTCTTTTTGATCAAATTCAGTCTGAGCTTTCATTTATTGCATAGTTAAATTCAAATTGTTCAGTTCTGACTTCTTGAAGTTTGAACCTGATCTCCCTTAACATGACCAGAACGAACTTAAATTTTTTCTGTTCAAGTTTGCAGAAAGTGATCCTCCAAATACTTACCTGTGTGCTATTACCCACCTATATGACCACACAGAAATCTGAAGAATTCTTATTTCCATTCTTTTTTGTTTTGTTTTCTTCTGTGCCCAAAATGCCTCCTAGGTCCTACTCTTATTTATTTATGCCTAGACTGGCTTTTATCACTGTTTACCAGAAGTATTAAAAAAACCACTGATCAAACTCCGTAATCACGGTCCCTTTCCTTCTCTAGTTTCCACAATGATATAATTAAAATATAAACCCTATGATGGCCCCCTTACTAGATAAAAACTTTGATTTAATTGCCTTCACTTGTTCCCATCTTTTTTTTTTTTTTTTTTTTTTTTTTTTTTTTTTTTTTTTTTTTTTTTTTTTTTTTTTTTTTTTTTTTTTTTTTGATACTAGGTCTTGCTATTTTTACCCGTGGAACTGGAGGCTCACGTTGCCTGGGGTAGCTGGGATTATAGGCGCGCGCCACCATGCCCAGCTATGATTCCTAGTCCCCGCCACAGCTTCCTAGGCTGCCACCTACAGGCATGCACCACCCATACCTGGCCTCCCATATCGTTTAACTTGATGGCTTTACCACTTTTTTTTAGTGCAGTTTTTCAGTAAATTTTCTGCCACTAGCCCTTCTCTGAATACTTAAAACTGTATGCTCACTCTGTCCTGTTCTTTCATAGCTTTGTGTTTTTATTCATCCAAAATTAATCATGTAAGGCCTAGCCTAGAACGTTTCCTTTTCCTTTCTTTATAAGCACTAACCCCTTATTTTAAGTCCAGTTCAGTTATCACTTATCAGAAGGAACTAATCTTCCTTTTACTATGGTATCCTACTCCTAGCATAGTTTTTGTTACAATATCAGATTGAATCATAATTATTTGCTCCTTAAAGTAGGGACAGTTTTTTCATTTATCTTTTTCCTCAGCATTTAGCTTACTGCTAGCAATTCTTAGATGAATTTCAAAAAAAAGAAACTAGCTGGGCATAGTGGCATGCGCCTGTAATCCCAACTGCTTGGGTCACTGAGATAAAGATCAGTTGAGTCCGTGGGTTTGAGACTACCCTGGGCAACACAGCAAGATCTAGTCTCTTTAAAAAAATTAATAAATAAAAAAGGAAACTGCTTTAATGAGTAATGGGAAATTTGAAGTTTTTTTTTCCCACATTGATTTCACCTTTTTAATGTAATGAATTTTTTGCTCTATATGTTCTGTTATGTACACATTTCTTAACTTTAGATTTGGTCATCATAAGATATGTAGTTTAATGCTGTTTATTAGTATGGGCACCTCAGAGACTCTTAGCATTGCCATAGTCATTTTCAGCAAGTTATTTAGAATCCAAGGTAAGTATTAATGCAAACTTTATTCCTACAATCATGGAAATAGTCTTTTTTCAAAAAGATGATTCCTTGTAAAAGGTTATGATTTCCTTAAGCTACTGAATTAGAAGGTGAAATATAAGTTCAAATGTCACATTAATGTAATGAAATTGCTTATTGCCTTTTCTGCTTTGTTTCATTGTATTTAAAATCTTTAAATTCAAATAAGTTCAAACAAATGCAGTTAATAAATCAAGTAGTTAATCTATATGGGAAAATCTAAAGACATTTCATTTCAGCTACCATGGTGAGCTTGGTTGCCTGGAAAACATCTTTTCTGTCATGTACTTATGTCAATTTTAGGAACTTGGATTTTTCCAAAGGCCACCAGGGTATCACTGGAGACAAGGAGGGTCAGCAAAGGCAAATACGACAGCAGCGTTTAATCTCTATAGGCAAATGGATTGCTGATAATCAGCCAAGGTAAGTCTGTGGGCTTCTGGTCTACTTTTTATTTTACTGGATGCATAGACATGCGCACATTTAAACTTTGATTTAATGCTGTTGATTATAAACTCAACTCAAAATGCTAATAACACAACATTGACTTATGACTTCAGTGATCCTAAGTATGCTCTACTATTTAACCTTGGTGTTCTCTTTGTTACCCTGCCCATTGTCACCCCGCCCATTCCTCCCAAAGGGGAGGTTAACAGGCATAATGATAATGGTCAGTTTGTCAGGACAGACTAGAATGGTGCTAGTAGTTCAGAAATAAACAGCAGATGTGGAAGTTGGTTTGGTGGGAAGTACACAGGGTTTAGAGTCAGAAAAATTTGAATTCCTTTTACAGTTCTACCTATTCTTTTTTTTCTTTCTTTTTTTTCTTTCTTTTTTTTTTTTTGCATCTAGGTTCTTTCGTACTATAAGCAATTACAGTATGGTTGCATGTTTGAATGAACTTTATTACCACTGAGCTTCATTTTTACACCTATAAAATAGAAATTATATATGAATACCTTAAGGGCTTTCATCTAGAATTTTTTAAAATGGCTAGTTAATGTAACCGTATTATTAGAAAACATTGCAAAAAGCATAGGCATGTGTAGTGGTGATGTTAAATATGGTAGTGGGAATCTGGTTTTTTTTTATAACTGCTTTGGTGTACCTGAATCTCTATTGCTATATCCTGTTATTATAATTTTTAGAGTCAGGAATGTATTGACTATTGGATCCACACACAGTTCATTTGATAATTGTGTTTTAGGTCTATTTTTTTTATATATGGATTTATTTTTACTCTTTTAGGCTGATTCAGTGTGAAAATGAGGTAGGGAAATTGTTGTTTATCACAGAAATTCCAGAGTTAATCCTGGAAGACCCTAGTGAAGCCAAAGAGAACCTTATTCTGCAAGAAACATCCACGATGGAGTCTCTGACTGCAGATGGGAACCCAGGACTGAAATCAGTGCTGTCTACGGGCCGAAGTCTAAGTAACAACTGTGACACGGGAGAGAAACCAATGGTCACCTTCAAAGAGAACATTAAGCCACGAGAAGTGAACAGAGACCAAGGAAGAAGTTTTCCTCCCAAAGAGGTGAGAAGGGACTATAGCAAAGGAATAACTGTAACTAAGAATGATGGAAAGAAGGACAACAACAAGAGGAAAACAGAAACCAAGAAATGCACCTTAGAAAAGTTACAGGAAACAGGAAAGCAGAATGTGGCAGTGCAGGTAAGCTGTATTTGAACTATAAAGCAGGTAGAGGAAGGCTCACACAAAAGGCAAGATTTTTCATTTTGTTCCTTAACCTCTGAGAATTAGCTCTCCCAGAAACTCAATGTGTTATCTAACGCTACACAGTGAGGTCATGTAAAGAGCTTTGATAGGTGGTTACTTTACCAACACTTGGGAATGAAAATGTGAGTGAAAAAAAATCTTTATCTGATTTGATATTTTTGACACTGCTCTCTGGCTTACATGGTTTGAAATGACCAGTGCAAAACAGTTAATTCTGAAAGAATTACAGTTTCTTTGGCAGGTATAATTACCCTCTATGAATTCTGTCATGGAAAATTTGGGACCTTTTATTACTCCGATAGAATTAAGAGTATGTTAAGGCTTATGCAGTGTTTTTCAGAATCACTATACAAAACAAAATACATTCTTGGGAAAAGATGAGACTTTTCTCAACACACCTGTGTATATTACTTCACAGTGAATATAATATACACAGGTGAAATAATATACACAGGTGTGTTGAGAAAAGTCTCATCTTTTTCCAAGAATGTATTTTGTTTTGTAACTTGTGAAGCAAGAACCCAGGTCTCTTGCTGGGAAAAGATAAAACACTGTTCAACTTTTTTGTGACTTGGAATTTTTTGTATACCTTTCCAAAGAGATAAAGATGATTTCATATAAACAGAAATCTCCTCTGGTTTTGTTAATAGCATTAATGTTTGAATAAATGTTCACATAACCATTTGAAAACCTATTTTGGCATATGTGTTTGTAGTAGGCATGAAGAAACATAAGACTAATAGTAGGGAGAGAAACAGAGAGGGAAAACTCATAGAAATTTAAAAAAACAGAAAGACAGATGGTATCGTAGGGAAGGAAAAGGGAGAAACCAGGTGAAGTACATAGCCAGAGAACCAGTGTTCTAGGGCCAGAGTTCTGCCTGTTCTGTCTCCATTCTCTGTAACTGCCTCCTCCAAGGTCTAAATTAAAAATTAAATCTCCCTCTTCTCTCTGCCTATTGGTGATTAAATAAAGCCTGAGAGTGGTCAGTGTAACACTGCCATTCATACCTCCACATGTTTTCTATTAGTGCTGATTATTTTCCCTCACTTTACATATCTTAAGCAGTGCATGTGGCATCTACGTCTCTCTGACTCCATATGTAGGATTTTGGGCCCTGTTCCTTATTGCTGAAAGTACCTTATTTATTCTAAGTTGATTTGCAGGGAGGAGAGTGGGTACCTGACTGAGGAACTACATGCTCAGGTTGCCTAGGTAAACTGAATTGATGACCAAAGTACCTTAATCTGTGGATCATTATAAACTCATATCTCATGTTGATGAATTAGTCAAGGACACTAAGGCCCATAATAGGCAATTTAAGTTCATAAGCAAGTGTTTTAATTTGTTGCCCTTCAAGTGTCTCATTTGTAAAACTATTGAACTTTCAGATCCTTCCCATATTTAGTATTTTTATAATTTTTTGAAAGCAGAGTAATTACATTTCTAAATCTAAGCCCTTATATCTTTATACTGGCATTTAAATCATGTTTTAATTTTCCCATTTCTTAAATGTCTCCACTATAAACTTTCCCCCCACACATAGTGAGGTTTTTAAATGCTTTCTTAAGGGTAGGTGCTTCTTTATGACAATTTTTGAGTTTCAGATTATAGACAGTTTTGTTTCTGTTGATCATAGGTCAAATCCCAGACAGAACTAAGAAAGACTCCAGTTTCTGAAGCCAGGAAAACACCTGTAACTCAAACCCCGAGTCAAGCAAGTAACTCCCAGTTCATCCCTATTCATCACCCTGGAGCCTTCCCTCCTCTTCCCAGCCGACCAGGTAAATAAATACGTGTTTGATAGTTATTCTACTTAATTTAACCATCTGTGTAAGAATTTCTGCTAACTCTTTGAGTAAATTATATGACAGTAAAGTATACTTTACAAAACCATAATGTTGAAAGTATTAAGGAAGTTCTCTTTACCCTAATGCTTATGAAATTATTTTTGAGCCATTTTTCTATGGTTTAAATAACAAGTCCATGACTATTATCATGAAGGTGTTTCTGTCACTAATCATGCCATTTTTAGAAAACACTTTTAGAACAGTTCATTTACTTCAGTGGACACAAGTAACAACCAGTGGTCTCTCTATGTAATTACTGAAATCAGGTTAAAGATCGACTCTTGGTCAGTCTGTTGATGGCTAACCCCTGCCTTTTGTAATTTGTTAGAAGATCTCTTCCCTAGCCCACCCCCAAATGAGTTTTTGAGGTTTTTTGTTTTTGCTTTTCTTTTGATGAGTTCCTTTAAACTAAAGCTGTGTTCTTTTATTTTAAAGGGTTCCCGCCCCCAACATATGTTATCCCCCCTCCTGTGGCATTTTCTATGGGCTCAGGTTACACCTTCCCAGCTGGTGTTTCTGTCCCAGCAACCTATCTACAGCCTACAGCTCACTCTCCAGCAGGAAACCAGGTGCAAGCTGGGAAACAGTCCCACATTCCTTACAGCCAGCAAAGGCCCTCTGGACCAGGGCCAATGAACCAGGGACCTCAACAACCACAGCCACCTTCCCAGCAACCCCTTACAGCTTTACCAGCTCAGCCAACAGCACAGTCTACAGGCCAGTTGCAGGTTCAAGCTCTAGCTCAGCAACAACAATCCCCTACAAAGGCCATGCCGGCTTTGGGGAAAAGCCCTCCTCGCCACTCTGGATTCCAGCAGGTAAATTAAGTGTGTGTGCCATCTAACTGAAATGAGGGGAAAACACGGAGTACAATGTTTGGTCGATTGAAAATGCTAGTTTAGTTTTCAGATGCTTCTTGCTTAGACTTGTGATGAGCATGGGAATACAGAAGTATTCTGTTCATTATTCAGGAAAGTTCACCTGTTTTCCTTCTTTTATAAAAGACAATAAATCTTAACTGTTCTTGTTGTTACCCTTGTCAGCTTCACAGAAAAGAATTTCCTGTAAATCTTTTCCTTTGGAGCATAAACTACAAAAGGGAAAGAATCATAATTTTGAGTAGATGCTACAAAAGATAAGACACTGGTCTTTAACATTATCCTCCCCTGAAACAAGAGGAGGAAACATAACAGTGTCTCTATCTGTGTCTCTCTCTTTCTCATTCATTAAACCTCTTTGACAATGAAAGACAATGAGTTCAGTACCAATAATCTGTTCCCAGTTAGTTTTATATATTAAAAAATCTAAAGTTGTAAAAGGAAGCTGCCACATTGCCTAGAATTTTGTTGGTTATACCTCTCCACTTGATTCTGTGATTCCTGAGTATTGATTGTTAATAATTTTGCATTTTATTCTCCTAATGACTGGCATCTTGTTTTTAGTATCAACAGGCAGATGCCTCCAAACAACTGTGGAATCCCCCTCAGGTTCAAGGCCCATTAGGGAAAATCATGCCTGTGAAACAACAGCCCTACTACCTTCAGACCCAAGACCCCATAAAACTGTTTGAGCCGTCATTGCAACCTCCTGTAATGCAGCAGCAGCCTCTAGAGAAAAAAATGAAGCCTTTTCCCATGGAGCCATATAACCATAATCCCTCAGAAGTCAAAGTCCCAGAATTCTACTGGGACTCTTCCTACAGCATGGCTGATAATAGAGCTGTCATGGCGCAGCAGGCGAATATGGACCGCAGGGGCAAACGGTCACCAGGAGTCTTCCGTCCAGAGCAGGATCCTGTACCCAGGATGCCATTTGAGGTATGTGTCCTTTCCTATCATCAGGCACTTTGGAGAATAAGTCTGAGGCTGCATAGTTTTTGAATTGTCCCAAGTAGATATTCTAAAGGTCACTGTGATTCATTATGCTGCATAACACTGCTGAGTAATCTACATAGCACTTGGCCTCCTCTTCACAATTGCACAGTATGTTTGATTTGGAGAACTGATGAATTCTGTTCTGATTTGGAGCTGTGAAGGTCTGGCAGAGAAATCCTGTGCAGAAACCTCTAACACAGCATGTTAGAGAATTCTGAGACAAAGCTCCTCTCACTTGGGCTGATTCATCTAAGTTTAAAAATAGGTTTACTGAGTATTTAAACAAATTGCTTTCTGGAAGGAACAAAGTTGGCTGGTTAGCTTTGATAGTAGAGTTGCCCTTCCTTGCCCTTTTTATTCATGAGAAATAGGTATCTGTTTGTAACTATTAAAAAGAGCTGTTTCTGTATGATAGCATAAGATACACTGATCCCTTTGCTCTCTTGTATTGTTCTACTCCTTGTCCACATTAATCTTTTATGTTCTGTTCTGTTCTGTTTGTCACTGTTTTTACTTCTTTCTCTTGTCCTGAGCATTCCTTCCATTGGCCTTATGTCACTTTGCTTTTGTGTTTGACCATTGTGCTCAATGCATAGTGCTATCTGGCTGTCAATTATGTCTTCCCTCTTCACCCCTTAGTTCCCTGCACCCCCCTAATCATGCTTACTCCTTTGTGCTTATGCCTTCCCTTATTGCAGCTTACTGTGAACCTTTCTGTCACTAGGACCCCAAGGGCTCCCCTCTGCTTCCTCCGGACCTGTTAAAGAGTCTGGCTGCCTTGGAGGAAGAGGAAGAGCTGATTTTTTCTAACCCTCCTGATCTTTACCCAGCTCTGCTGGGGCCTCTCGCCTCTCTTCCTGGACGAAGCCTCTTTGTATGTATTTGACGTAATTCTTCTTGTTCTAACCCCAGCTTCTTGTCTGAGATTTTGTAGTACTTGGAATAGGTGATTTCTTCCTTTTAGGTCCGTCGTTCTTTATAAAATGGTAGTAGAACATAGCAAAATATATCTGACTGTAGTTTCCCTAAATTTTAGAGTCATTGCTTTGTTCCATGTGTTATCTAGACAACACCCTCTAGGGCTGTTCACAGACACTGTGTATACTGATAAAGTTACTTTCCAGGTAGCACTTCCATCTGGACCCAGGAATTTCAAGTGCCCTTTAGTCTTGCTTAGAAACAGTAAGGTTTTTCCTCATGTGCTGAAATATAAAAGAATAAATTCTAGACATTTCACTGACATTACTGAACAGTGTGTGGCCCTTTCCTGTTTACTCAGCTAAGAGCTCTGATTTAGATTCAGAGCCAGCTTTATAAGTATAATGAGTGAAATGGAAAATTCTGTTTATAAACATTCTAGGACTGCTGTGAGTAGATACCGAGATTAATTACAAATAAAGTCTTAGAATTGACTTTTAAAGCGTTTTTCTAGAACCCACTCTGCATTTTAAAGGATGTCATTCTGAGGGCTTGTCAATGTCTACTTTCCATTTTACTCAGATGGGGAACGTAGAAAAGAGGTTGGAAAGATGCACGCTGGGAGCCCTTTTCCCTTGCTCCCCTCTGTCTCAATAAAACATAAAATAATTCTAAGTTTTACTTGTAAAGTTATTGCTGTTTATGTATCATGATCACAGGGCAAGAAAATAGTCATAGGATTAAAATGTTTTATCTAGCCAGGCATGGTGGCATGTGCCTATGACAGCCTATTGTGCTGTGGCTGGGACTGAGGATTGCGGTTTAAGACCTGCCTGGGGCATCATAATGAGACCTAGTCCCAAAAAAACAGCTGGTGTGGTGACACAAGCCTGTAATCCCAGCTACCTGGGAAGCTGAGGCTAGGAATTGTTTGAGTCCATGGTACCAATGGCAATGTGAGCCTGCGGTTCCATGGGCAAAAATAGTGAGACCTATTCTTTAAAAAAAAAAAAGATTAAAATGCTTTGATGTTAGCTAGGAGAAGTGAAAGCTTAGTGGCTCTCATGATAGTACCTAGCTGCTATCTCTGGCATTGAAATACTCTTGGGAATTTGCCTGGTTGAGTGGTAATAGAGACCTCCCACTTCCCCCTCCCCCACAAGTCAGTGCAAATAAAAGACCTCCTAGAAACAAACTAACTAGGTAGTGCCATGACCCAGTGTCACAGACTAGGGAAGGCCACAGCTCTGCTGTTGCCACTACCACGTGTTTGCTTTCCTTGTCGCTCTTCTGCTGGGCTGGCACAAGGGACTGGAGTCATGCTTTACTGTCTACTTGTTTCCTAATCCCTTAGCTCCTGTCACTCTTACCCCTCCCACTGGAGACGAAGCTGGTGGTGGTGGAACAACAACGGGCAAGGGAGTGGGCTAGAGTATGTATATGTTGGAGGGGTTTTTTTTTCATGTTTAAAAATAGTTCAGGAAGAGAAACAACTGTAATCTTGTCTAAATTGAACATTGTTAATGATAAATAATGAATATTTTGTTGGCAGAGTATTCACTGACAGTGAGTATCAGAGACTGTTCGGATTTTTTTCCCCTAAATAGCAGAGCCAATATATGTAAACTTGACTGTAGCAACAGTTTTAATGCAGACCACAACTAGAGCTGCTTAGGAACCACATTGACAAAGCCATTTGCCAAGAAGATTTGAAAGGCTTTTTTCAAGTAATTAATGTCAGTATATTAAAAATCTGGGGAGAAAACAGTAGCATGTCACTTCAGTATCCTGTTTTAGAGTATTTTAAATGCAGATGAGGACAAGGAATTCCTGAGGTCTGTGCCTACTTGGCCAGGTCTCCTGTCCCCTCTCAGTGCTAGTAGGTTAGAGGTGCTGATGAAGGAGGTTTCTTTCTGACTCACCTGTGATGCTGGCACTGAGCTAGTGTCAGGAAGGGTGTTAACACATTTGAATTCACATTTTCTCAGCCTTATGTTGTATTGTATATGATGACAAGTACAGTTTTGCCTCAGTTGTGGACTTTTACTTCAGCTGTATAGAATCTTAAGATTAAGCAAATAGAAAGCATAATTTAACTACCTTTTTTTTTGAACTGTGAAGAAATCCCTATTGGAGAAGCCCTCAGAGCTCGTGTCACATTCATCTTCTTTCCTGTCCCTCACCACCGGCTTCTCTCTGAATCAGGTGGGTGAATAGTGAAGACTCTTGCTTTGTGCATCTTTGAAGGCTTATGTTTTCTCTCCCACTCTGTTTCAGTACGTCTGTTTTTTCTCTCCTTTCTCCTCCATCTGTTGATGTCTTCACATCTCTGACTTATCCCCTCCCTCTGGTTGGGGTATGCTAGTGAGTGCTATGTTGTAAGTTTGTACCCTTTGACTTCTCTTAATTATTGAATTCTTGGGGCTCTGTTGTTGAGCCAAATAGAGCATTCGGTCTTCTTTAACCTGGATCATTTACATAGAACAAAATAAAGGGTGAGGGAAAGTGAAGGAAAAATAAACTTAACAGAAAACTGAAAGGAACAGAGAGAAAAGCCTTCAAAAGTTTGTCTTGCTAAGAAAAGCTTTAGGTGTATCCAGCCTCCATGAAGATGAACACTACATTTAAAATTCTCTTTCCTTGGAGTGAGTTTATAACTTGTATTATTTTCTTTCAGGAAAGGTACCCAAATAGCAGTTTGTTCAATGAAGTTTATGGGAAAAACCTGACTACCAGCTCCAAAGCAGAACTTAACCCCTCCATGGCCCCCCAGGAAACATCACTGTACTCTCTTTTTGAAGGGACTCCGTGGTCTCCGTCACTTCCTGCCAGTTCAGGTATTAACTGACTAGTCTTTAAATTATTGAGTTTGCCTTTCCTGTACATACAATTTGATTTTATGTGGTTTTGTGATTATATATACATTTGTTTTTAAGTGACTTCCACCTGAAAATAGGAGGAAAAGACTTGATGAGCCGATTCATATAATAGCAACCTACTAAAGGTGCTTTTCCATTATTTCCAGTAACCCACAGAGCTGTACAGGAGATAATCTGGCTTCTTCTGTCCTACTGTTGTGTTCAGATTCAACAGTGTTTTAGTTTTTATTTGTAGGTACTCATTTTTTGCAGGAAAAAGATTGTAATCCCTATCTTATAAAAGAAATCTAATTTAATAGTGATATTAATATTAGGCAATCCTGTTTTTGACAGAGAACATAATAGATACTTTTCTGAGAAGACACACCGAAGTCAGTTCAACAGATTGTCTGCTGTTTGGTTATGATTTTTGATCTAAGGCAAGGAATGTGCCTTGGATGCATTCAGTAAGACAGATGACTGGCAGATTCCCTTTGGCCCTAGCCTCTCCCCCAGAGTTCAGTGGTCACTTTTAGTAGAATTTACATGGTAAGATATACAAGAAACTTTCTTTTTGGAGATGTTTGTGATCCATCTTACCTACTTGGTGTCCTCTATTGTTAAAATAGATCATTCAACACCAGCCAGCCAGTCTCCTCATTCCTCTAATCCAAGCAGCCTGCCAAGCTCCCCTCCAACACACAACCATAATTCTGTTCCATTCTCCAATTTTGGACCCATTGGAACTCCAGATAACAGGGATAGAAGAACTGCAGATCGGTGGAAAACTGATAAGCCAGGTGAGACATCCACTTCATTACCAAGCAAGAGAGAAATAACTTACTCCATCCTT
>PVHY01027908.1:0-15753 GCA_004024945.1 Uropsilus gracilis | reverse complement strand
GGGTCCGCGAGTTCCAGGGCGACACCCCGGTGAGGGTGTCGGTGGTCTCTGTGCCGTCCGGGTCACACCCTCCCCCTGGGCTGACCCCTGCCCCCCTCACTGTCGCCAGCCTGATGCAGAGAAAGTTCTCGGAGCAGAACATGTACATCGACGGCCTGCCCGGCCAGGCCCGCCAGGAGCTGCTGTATGACGACGTGGAGATGTCCGAGCTCACGACCACGGTAAGGACCCAGAGCAGGGGGCTGGGCCTCCGGCTGCGTCACCCTGGCCTCTGTGCAGAGAGGTCAGCTCATCCCGCAGGGCCCTCAGGGCAGAGACCTGGGTGCAGCGGCTTTTTTTTGAGACGAGGTCTCGCTATTTTTGCCTGTGGAACCGCAGGCTCACGTTGCCCGGAGGTACCACAGACTCAAGCAATCCCCAGCCTCAGCTTCCCAGGTAGCTGGGGTTACAGGCGTGCGCCACCACACCCAGCTATATTTTTTTTGGAACTAGGTCTCGCTAAGTGCCCCCGGCGGGACTCGAACTGCGATCCCTAGCCCCAGTCGCTTCATAGGCTGTCGCTTACAGGCACACGCCACAGTGCCCGGCTGCGGTGGCTCCTCCTTAGGCCCCAGGCTGTACCTTCACTGGCTGGGGCTGTGTGGGGAATAAAACGGCTGGCGCCAGCCCTGTTGAAGGGCTCGGGGTGCTGTGGTTGGGAGCAGTGACACCCCCCACGGTGGCAGGTTCGTTACTGGCATTGAGCCCTGCTGTGCGGAGGGCCGCACTTGACCCTGAATGCTTTATAGACTGCGGGACTTGGCAGGGAGGAGGTAAGATGCTGGGGTGTTAACTCCTAGGACCCGGGGGTCCCATCGAGGACTTGATCCCAGCCTCCAGCTCAGTAGCCACTGCCCCTGGAGGAAGGCCCCTGTGAGGCCCGCGTGAGGCAGGGCTGGCAGCCTTTCCACAGCTGGGGTGTGGAGGGCAATGTCCCCGACTCTCCCCTGGAGGTGGAGCCCACCGAGGAAGCTGCCTCTGCGACAGGAGCGGAGAGCGACCCTGACCGAGTCTACCTGGACCTCACGCCTGTCAAGTCCTTCCTGCACAGCGCGGGCGGCGCCCAGGCCCGTGCCCCCTCCCCCACGCTCCCTCATCTGGAGCCCCCGGCTGAAGCCCTCTCCGCAGGCCACGGGCCCAGCCCCGATGAGACCCTGGTGACGTCTTCGGAGATGCCCGAGTCCCAGGTACAGGTTGCCCCCCCCCCCCTGCAGGTGAGCCAGCCCCACCTCCCCAGGGAGGTACTGAGTAGTTTGCTCTCCCGAAGCAGAGGCAGGGGGTGAATCCGGAGCCTGGGGAGCCTCCGCTGAGAGTCACAGCAGTCAAAATCCAGACCGAACAGCAGAAAATCTCCTTCCCGCCGAGCTGCCCTGATGCGGGGACCAGCCCAGCTGCGAAGGACAAGTTGAAGACCGCCTCTGCAGGTACTGAGGCCAGACAGAGCTGCGGCCACTTGGAGACGTGAGCCCTGCTCTGGGAGGAGGGAGGAGGCTCAGAGAGGCCAAGGGACATACCCGAGGACACACAGCACAGGTGTGGGCCCAGGCTGCCATCCTGCAGGGATGCCAGGCTGCCAAAGGCCTGGGTCCCGTCCAAGCTGCCTGGGGGTGGGGGCGCTGCGGCTCGGCCAGCCTGGCTGACCTGGGTCTGCCCCCTGCTCGGTCTGTAGAGATCAAGCTTGGCAAGAATCGGACAGAGGCCGAGGTGAAGCGGTACACGGAGGAGAAGGAGCGGCTCGAGAGGAAGAAGGAAGAGATCCGCGGGCACCTGGCTCAGCTCCGGAAAGAGAAGCGAGAGCTTAAAGAGACCCTGTCAAGATGCATAGGTGAGGCCCTCCCGGCAGGGAGGCTGGGTCTGTGCACGTGGCTCTCCCCCGCGAACCTCAGAGGCGACACGCCCCTCCATCCCGTCCAGAGAGCCCCTTGACCTGTGATTCCCTGGGAACAGCGGTCCCTGGAAAGTTCTAGAAATTCTCTGTGCGGACCTTTACTTTCCCTCCGCGTACCTACTGTTCAACTCCTGGTCCATCTCTTGGCCCTTCCGGGCTAGGACTGGAGCCACTGCTCACATTCTCTCACTTCTCAGGCCTGTCGTGCAGCATCCTCAGATGCTTGCGAAGAACTCCGAATCTTGGGTTAGTTTCCAAATCCTCCTCCTCCGTTTGTCACTGTTTCCTGGCAACTTGCATCTCCCAGGTCCTGCCTGAAGCTTCTTGGGAAAAACTTCTCTGCCCGACAGCACAGCTGCCGTGGGTTGATGCCCACAGGGGCATCAACAAACACGTTACTGAGCCAATAATTTCAGGCAGTGTTTTGGCCCATTACAGATACGCCCCCCCCCCCCCCCCCAGCCTTCCTCACCTGGCAGCCCGAGCTGTCCCTTTATAAACCCACTGGCTGACTTGGAGGCCTGGCTGTCGAGCAGCTGGTTCAGCTGCATGGGGGTTTCACTCCCTAGTTCCCAGGCCTGGTTCAAGGTTGGCTGTATAGTTTCCTGGCAGATGAGCCTGCAGCTTCTAGGTAGTCAAGTCACAGCTCATGACCAGGTGATTCTCAAACTCTAACCGCAAACCACAGTCACGGACTTTCTCAGCTTCGTTTTCTCCCCAGTGTTTCTGAGAGTGGTTCCAGGACCGCCTGACCACGGACAGGGGCCAGCAGCGATGACTTCCGGTGCGCTGTGGTGGCCGCTGACTTGCCCTCGAGACTAGCCTGCTAGCAGGGAGCTCCGAGGAGGGACTCCCATGGGTCATGGCTTGGTGCCACAGTCATAAAAGGGCTCCCGCCATCCTCTGGGGTCATTTTCATACCCATTAGGACCGTGGTCACCGTAGCTGGAGGCAAATTAACCGCGCGCCTCTGAGAAGTTACCAGAAGGGACCCAAGCCCTCCTGTGAGGACAGGGCAGAATGCTGACTGGCCTTCAAGGTGGCCCCTGCACCCAGAGGGACAGTTGCTCCTCCGGGGCCTCCACCCAGCATGTCCTGACCTGGGCTGAACCTTGTTCCCTGCAGCAGCTTAATTCTCTCCGCAGACAAGGGCGTCCAGGCCAGCCTGGAGCAGAAGCTGAGAGAAATTGACGAGGAGTGCCGGGTGGGGGAGAGCCAGCGTGTCGACCTCGAGCTCAACATCGTGGAGGTGAAGGACAACCTGAAGAAGGCGGAGGCTGGACCAGTGACCCTGGGCACCACGGTGGACACCAGCCACCTGGAAAGCACGAGCCCCCGCGTGAGTGCTGGGAGCCATGGCTCCTCGAGCTGCCTTGGGGCCTCCCGGGTCTGGGCTGGGGGCCTCGGGTCACCTCTCCGCTCAGGCCTTGCTCGCTCCTGTCACTGACAGCCCAAAGCTGCCGCCCCCGGCCCTGCCCCCGCCCCCGACTGTACGCCCGTCAACTCTGCAACAGCCCTCAAGAACAGACCCCTCTCGGTCATGGTCACCGGCAAAGGCACCGTCCTGCAGAAAGCCAAGGTAAGTGGTCACCGCTGGCCTCCAGGTCCACAGACATGGGCCCCCTTCTGCAGGGGCTCCATCTCGTACCAGCCAACCTGAAAAGCACTTGGTCCAGGTGCGCCCAGTGACTCGACACGGGAAGCCTTCAACTACCCACCTCTCCATTATCCGTAGGGCCCAGGGAGAAAGCTGTGGTTCAGATACAGGCGTGACCGGCTAGATTATACAGTCAGCGATCTGAAGGCCTTCTGCCATTCAGAGTTGCAGTCCAGACAGGTGACAGCTGTGCCTGAGTCCAGCCAGCCGGTGGCAGGTCCCGGCAAGGAGCAGGAGAGAATGAATGCGGCTCCTGGGCTTCCCGCCGGGGCTAAAACGCAAAGTTTCCATCCTTTCATCACAAACAGTCAAGGGCCCAGAGCTGCCTTTGCTTCTGGCAAAGTCTGCTCCCTAGTTCTCTCCTGCTAACCTGCCGGAGAGACGTGGAGACACCTGTGCTCATGTCTGCCTTGTGACATGCATGTCCAGAACCGCTGTCCCCACCCCTACAGATCCTGCAGTCGGTGCTCCCGTGAGGAGCACACGGGGTCAAAACCATCACTTCTACGGGGCAATGGTTTTTCTTACATTGTTCTAAGTATGCAGAGTTTGCTGTTGAAGACAACTAACTTTCTCTCCTCTTGGGGGTGGGGGTGTGTGTGTGCCGGCATTTGAATGATACCCTAGGAATGGGAGAAGAAAGGAGGCAGTTAGGAGAGAAGCTTCACCTAGAGATTTTCCTGGCGACCTGGGTGTCGGTGACAATCCCACTTCAGCAACGTCCTGGCTAAAGCAGCAGCTCTGTGAAAGGGTGAGTCTGTCTGGAAGCAGCGGCAGCGGCCAGGGGACCGGACTTGAGAGCTTTCAGCCATGTGGAGGCTCTGCCCCTTTTCAGAGCCAAAGGAAACGATCCAACAAAAAAAAAGCCAGCTGCTTTGGAGACCTATGCCTCCCTGACGCCAACGCGACATTGCTGCACGTCGCGGGTGTTCTGTTTCTCATCTTTGACGTCTTTGTCCATTGCTCTCCCAAGCTTGTGATGCTAAGGCGCTGGAGAAAAGCCAAGATGGCAGGACCCATCCCACTGGTCCCAAGGCTTTGGTGACCGAGGAGACCTACACACCCTGACTGTCATCTCTGGTCTACTACTCAGCCTTCAAGTTCAATTCTCCCCCACCACAGAGCACGCACTCCTGGCCCACGGTACTGAACAGCATGGATAGTACCTGTGTGAAACCGTCAATGACAAGCTTTTGGAGATGCAGTCACAGAAAGAAATGGGGTTCAAGGGGTGGCATAGGGCCCCCTAAGGACTTTTCTCAGCCTCAAGCAGGTGTGACTCAACTGTTTTTAAATACAATTTTTAAGCAATGATGTTGCATTACACAGAAAAAGTGCTTCCCGATCCTGTAATTTAGAACAGTGAAGAGCATAATTTGAGACTTACCTGACTTTGTTTGTACCTTACCACCATGGGGGGGAGGGAAAGATACCATGTTTACAGATTCAGTCCTTGGGCCAGACCATTTTTAAGGAATGAGTGATTTACTAGAATGTTCTTAGTCCCTGTTTTTTAACTTGTGCTTAATGTCTAGGTCTCTTCTAAGAAAAAATGGTAAAATTTGGTTTCTTCTGCCCCTGTCTTGGTCTTTTGACGGCGTAGTTTTTTTTTTTTTTTTTTTAAACACAGGTTGACACATTTCATCGACCATCTCTGCCTCATTTCTGGGGGGGTTCTCAGAGTCCGCTAACACTGGTTCCTGAGAACTAAAAGTCTTTTCTTGTCTAATTCCAGGACATTTATTTCCTTTGTCATAAGCCCCTGAGGGCTCTTCACCATGTGGTGAGTTAATTTTTTAATAAATGTTCCTTGTACCTTGGGTTTTCTTTGTATTTCATGGAATAGCTTGGGAAGAGGCAACCTTTGGCTTATATTTCACTGACCCTCCAAGATGACATGCAGTAAAAGCTGGGAGAACTCAGATTAATAGTATTGCTAACAGCATATCACATGCAGAGGAGACATCTGTAAAACCTGATCGTAAGTGAAGAAAAATTACTTGAAAGGCTGTGTACCTACAAATCAGATTTCTGTAATTGCACAAAGGTGCTATCTGAATAGAGTATTCAGAAAGTGCTATTCAGTATAGGCATTCCCCAAATTAGATTCAGGAATCATGACTGGGTAGTGTTTATCCAAGGAAGTTCAACTAAAATAGACCGATAATATACTACTGGATAACTGACCAACAGAACCATCTCGAAGGAAGTGGAAAAGTCTACCACAAACCTCAGAGTACTTTACACAGAGTTCACAGACATGCAAAATGACAAAAAACAAGCAACAGAATTCTAGTGGCTTCAGCAAGTCTGAAATCAGAAACACTTAATGGCAAATAGGAAAGATTTATGAACACATGGAATGTTTGAGTTTTTAAAGAAGACACTCCTTTGTAAGAGTAAGGCATGGCTGCTCCAGCAGTGAGGTGCTCCCTGCTGGAAAGGTGGACTCTAGTGGTACTTTGATTAGAAAAGATGAAAACAGTCTCAGGAGCTGGAACCTAACAAATAGGTAAGCACTGGACCTCCAGTTTTTCTGAATGTTCCTACAATTCAGACAGGTCTTACTCAGGGCTGAAATCTGGATGTCCCAAGAGCCTGCATCATAAGACGATTAAACTACAATTAGAGATAATGAATTAGAGATCATGAATAAGTTCTTCCTATCACCTGATGCCTCCTGTTGAGGGGATACATTGAACCCTAATGGCGCCTCTGCCACAGCCAGTGTCATAACAGGGACGGAACCCCCCCCCTCTTTGAGCATGACAGTGTTTGTTCCATGAACTCTATAGCGTTATATGCCCACCGCCATGGTGACGACTTTGTCAAGGACTTGCCCTAGAAACCTTGCAGTTCTTAAAAATGATGGGGCTATATATGTCAAATAGTTTTGAAGGTTCGCATGCAAGCCATTCTTTATAGTGAGAGCTGTGGTAAAGCCTGGGTTTAGGTCAAAGTTTTATGTTTTCGTGAAAAGCCAGCTGGAAACAACACCAATGAAGAGACAGCTTGATTCCCTGGCACTGCAGGGGTGAGGGAAATACCCAGCTTGCCAGAAAATCATCCAAATAAACCTCTCTGCCCCATAGGTACACGCGCCTCTTAAACAGCTAGCCAGCAGCGTGTCTCAGCTTACTCCTTTACAGAACTTCAGTGAAGAGTAAACACCACCTCAGACAGCATAAACAAGCCCTTAAAAACAGCCAAGCCCTCTACATCCTTTATTCTCCATTTGTTGACTTTAAGATTTGATTCCTCTCTGCCCCACTGGGGGGGAGGGATTAAGAAAAGCACCAAAGAAACATTCCCAAGTGGCCCCTCCTAAGTCAACTTGAAAGCAAGACCCAGGCCAGCTTCGCACGGCGGGGCTGCGTGTGCAAACTAGCTGCCTAACAGGTCCGATTCCAGGCTGCGCCCTTCCCAGGGCTTCCCAATGCACATCGCCAGAAACCACCAATGCCACGCAGGCCCCTGTCACGCTCGGAACGAATACATCCGGGGAACATCCCCACAGAGCTCGTCAGCATGTGTTGTGCAGCACAGGAGCTGCCCACAGGCCAACGCAAACCCCCAGCACTTCGATTCTCTCCAGGAGGGAGGCTGGGAGGACCAGAAGTCAACAGAGCACAGCTAGGCCCAGAGAGTCCATGTTTACTTACAAGAGTTTGCAACATCATGAGTGGGTGTGGTGAGCGGCGATGGGCCCTAAGCAGTGCTGGGTGAGGAACACGGGCGGTGGGCCCTGGCCCGAGCCAGCTGGAGTGGACACTGTGCCAAGGGCTGGGACCCTCTCAGCGCCCAGGGTGCCCAGGCAGCCTCGGCAGAAGCTGGGTGGGGGGCAGCTGCTGGTCTTCCTCACGCTCTGTGCTTTGTGCCCCAGGGGCATCTCCCCTCAGGGACCCTGGGAAAGAAGCATCCTCTGAGGACAAGGGGCATGGGCACCCCCTTTGTACCCCCCAGCGGCAGGGGCCCTTCAGGCTCGCTCTGACCCCACAACCTTCGCAGAAGCGCCTGGTCAGTGCCCCCAGTGAGCCTAAGTCCAGCTCCCCGGAAGCAGCTGGGGTGGGTGCCATTTTCTGCCAGCTGCTGGTTCTAAGGTTAGGCTGTGAGGAGACGATGCCCCTGGGCCCGTAACACTGCCCAGTGTCACTCTAGGCACTGGGTCTACTCACCGCCCTCCTGGGCAGGGCCTCCTCTCCTTACACTCCAGCACCCACCGCCTCCTCACACTCAGCTAATGGCCATTCGCTGGGCAAAGAGAGACATGCAGGGGCCTAGAACCCGCCGCAGCTCACGGGTTCCGGGCGGGGGCTTCACTTACGGCTCTCGCAGTGGGGGCCCTCCCAGCCCCCCCGGCACTCGCAGCGGTAGCTCCCGGTCCGCAGGATGCAGGTGCCCTGGTTCATGCACGGGCTGGGCCTGCAGAGGTTCACCGGCCTCTTGGCTTCTGCAAGGGAGAATGTGTCCATGGGCCCGGCCGGGGGCCACCAGAGAGTCCTGCT
Organism: Uropsilus gracilis; assembly: GCA_004024945.1. Taxonomy (NCBI): domain Eukaryota; kingdom Metazoa; phylum Chordata; class Mammalia; order Eulipotyphla; family Talpidae; genus Uropsilus; species Uropsilus gracilis. The sequence goes on along the minus strand of PVHY01027908.1, from coordinate 7,664 downwards.
CTAAAGAAGCCCGGCGAGAGGGGAAGCTACCAGCAGCTCTTTCCACAGGCCTGTGGGCAACAGGTCAGCGCAGAGCTGGTGCTTCCAACGGCCTGGTCAGGCCGAGAGGCCCCGACATCCACCACCGAGATCTCCAAGATGGACCCTTGTCTCAGACATGTCCCCTCACGTGACAGCCACATGCCCTTAAAAGGCAGGAAGGAGCTCTCCAGCGTCGGGATGGAGAGTGACCTCCTGGCTGTGACCTCCACCAGCGGGGCCAGCGTCAAGCTGGGGTCCTTAGCCCCTCCGAGATCTGTGGGTATCCTCACAATGGCTTCTGTCTCAGGGAAGCCGGTAATCCCTAACTGTGGGGAGAGGGGTCTGGGCTCCTGACAGTCTCTCCACCCTGCGTGTCAAGTGCAGAAGCGCAGACCCTGTGTCATGCAGCTGCGCGAGTGTGGAAAGCACATACAGCGGGGGGCAGGGGGGGTGGGTAGCTGCGAGCCTCACCCAGATGAACGCGGGGCCCCAAAGCAGCCCCGAGGTTGCTGACCCCCCACTTGCCTGCGCACAGCCACTCGATGAGCGCGTCCTGGTGGAACCACAGGTCCTCGTAGGCGGCCACATGGATCAGGGCGTCCCGGGGGCCTGCGAGCCTCCTCAGCTCCCCCGTCAGCACAGGCCCCACGCCCACCACCAGGACGGAGACGCCGTTGCTCCTCAGCTTCTGGGCAGGGCCGCTCGCATCCTCCACCCCCCTCCCGCCTGTGAGCACCACCACGGCCTTGGGGACACCCGGCCGGGCCCCGCTCTGAACAGTCATCACCCTGTCGTGGATGTGCAGCAGGGCCGCGCCGGCCGAGCCCGCCCCGCCCAGGTAGGGAGCCTGGCTCACGGCCCGCAGCACCGCTGCGCGGGTCAGATGGGTGTCCAGCCCGAAGGCCGTCTGGACCAGGCTGCCGTACACCACCAGGCCGATCTGCGACACATCGGGGTTCACGTCAAACTGGAGCGCACAGCTTCTCACGAAGCTCTGCATCTGGGCGAAGTTCTCGGGGCCCACTGAGGCCGAGGCGTCCAACATGAAGACCAGGTCCAGCGGCTGTGCCTTGCAGCCTGAGAGAGCCAACAAGGCGGCCATGGGGGTGGGGGGAGCTCTGGACCGGGGGAGGGGGCACAGTGGGTGGGGCAGAGCCCACATATGCTCAGCTCATCTGCTGTCCCTCCAGGGCCTGCAGCACTGGCCCTCCTCCCACCCCAAGAGGATGAGCAGGACACCTAACTGCCCATCTGGACCACATGCCCTGCCAACCTGGCACCTAGGTTCTGCCTCCTGCGATGGACATGATGTGGTCCACCTCCGTGGGGGAGAAGTCAGGGGTCCTTCAGCTTTGCCATGCCACGGCCAGCCATGGGCCAGGCACCTGCCCACCCACCCGAAGGAGCGGCTACTCCCAGGGCAGCGTTTTAGTGCCCCCCAATGAACAGCAGCACCCTGACTTCCTGAGGACACTCTCTGTACCGGGGACCTGTCCTAAGAGCCACAAAAGCCCTTGGGGAGCTGCTATGACGAATCATTTGACTGACCAGTAAGGAGAGAAGTGACGTGGCCCGAGGTTCCCGCCCCACGTGCAGGCCTGGGTTCGGTGGTTCCCGAAGGAAGGGGCTGCCTGCCGATGGGTTTGAGGCCTGGTAGTGCAGAGTCTGCAGCCGGAACAGGCAGGAGCGCTTACCTGGCTGTGGCCGGCTGCACAGCATCCGCTGCAGCACCGGGATCTTGCGGAACAGGTCCCGTGGGCCAGCGTAGGTCATCACGTGCTTCGGGCTGCCCGTGATCCCCTCCAGTTCCGCCCGCATGGCCTCGCTGCCCACACCCAGCAGGAGCAGCTCCCGGGCCCTGGCGTGACGTGCCGGGCCAGCCACGTCGTCCTGGGAGCGCGCCTCCGTGAGCAGGACCACCACCCTGCGTGGCCGGTCCTGACCTGTCCTGGTGGCCGTCCCGAAGCCTCGCTCCGCTGCCTGCTGCAAGGCGCTGCCCGTCAGGGTGGGGCCACCGCTGTAGGCCACGGTGTCGAGGCGCCTGACCAGGTCCAGCACGTCCCGGTACTCGCCCACAGGCACGGCCAGCTCCAGCTCCTGGCTGTACCGAGCCACGCCCACGCGGGCCCGCGCATCCTCGCTCAGCGTGGCCTGCACGAACCGCTTGACGAAGGCCTTGGCCCGCAGGAAGCCCTCCGGCGTGGTGCCCGCGGAGCTGGCCAGCAGGAAAAGGACATCGGTTCTGCATTCCAGGCTCAGCTTCGGGGCTGCCGGAACCACAGCTGTGGTCACTCTGCAGCTACTGGGAGCACGCAGGGACCACCTGGACGCTCGCCACCATGGGGGCGGGAGAATCCCCCCTCCCAGGCAGGCAACAGGCCGGAGGAACAGAGACCGCTGGGACTTCTTAGTGACAGAGCGGACGGAGAGGCAGACGGGACTGGCCACGCTCTCCCGCCCCGCTCTCACTAATGGCCTCCTGGTGAATCCACCTTCCAACTCCTTCCCGTGTTTAGTGCCCTTGTGTCCTGATTGGCAAAACACTGTTCACCTCCAAGAGCGCCACTACTCTGCCTTACCCATTTATCTGAAATTCTCACGTAGCTTAGGAGATGGGGGGGTTGAGTTCTTCCTCCTAGACTCCAGCGGACCCATGACATATCTTAAAGAGCAGCTCAACAGGGCCAGGCGCAGTGGCATGAGCCTTTAATTCCAGCCTATGGAGGGAGTCTGGGACTGGGAATCGCTTGAGTCTGCAGGTTCAAACCCGCCCGGGACAACACAGTGAGGCCTAGTCCCCAAAAAATAGCTGGGCGTGCTGGCACGCACCTATAATCCCAGCTACTTGGGAAGCTGAGGCTGGGGATCATTTGAGTCCGTGGTACCCCGGGCAACATAGCGAGACCTAGTCCCCCAAAAATAGCTCGGCATGTTGGCGCGCACCTATAATCCCAGCTACTTGGGAAGCTGAGGCTGGGGACTGCTTGAGTCCATGGTACCCCAGGCAACATAACGAGACCTAGTCCCCCAAAAATAGCTGGGCGTGTTGGCGTGCACCGATAATCCCAGCTACTTGGGAAGCTGAGGCTGGGGATCATTTGAGTCTGTGGTACCCCGAGCAACATAGCGAGATCTAGCCCCCAAAAATAGCTGGGCATGTTGGCGTGCACCTATAATCCCAGCTACTTGGGAAGCTGAGGCTGGGGACTGCTTGAGTCCATGGTACCCCAGGCAACATAGCGAGACCTAGCCCCCCAAAAATAGCTGGGCGTGTTGGCGTGCACCTATAATCCCGGCTACTTGGGAAGCTGAGGCTGGGGATCATTTGAGTCTGTGGTACCCCGGGCAACATAGCAAGACCTAGCCTCAAAAAAAAACAAAAAGAAAAAAAAGTGGCTCAACAAACCCCTACAGCCTGTGGAGCACTGAGCTGAGGGCCTTCCCCACACCAGCGAACTGCAAGCTCGGAAGAACCCTACGAGTTCCATCCTATTGGAGTCACACCTCAAGTCCTCACTTCTCCCGCCAGGCCCCTACCCTGTTCCTCGGCTCAGGACAGACACCCTCAGGCTGTCCCCTTTAAAGTGTCTGGCAACACCAACTGGCCGTACATACGTCATTCGACTTGGTTTTTCCTACTTTAAAATCAAAAGGCAGTGGTTCATTCCACACCTTCCAATGCAAACAGTGTTAAGACTCCTTTCTCCTGTGCCTGGAAGAGGTGAGAAGACTGTCCTGAACCAGGACCCAGCGCTGGTTGGGCCCCTGGCAGCTGGGCTCAGCTATGGTGCAGTATTAGCCAGTGGCCTCGAGAGCCAGGGCCACTGTCCTAGCCAGAGCCTCACACCTGAGTCACATGCTCAGGCAGCGCCCACAGACTAGACCACGAGATGTCACACCGGGGTGGCCCTGTGAAGTAGGGGGCGCTGAAGCTCAAGGGCCAGCTCCTATGTAGGAGCTAGAGGGGTCGAGGTGAGTGGGGTCTGGGCTCTGCTCCCCATCAGCCCACGCGGCCCTCCCAGGCTTACATACCACAGTTGGCCTCCCCTTCGAAGGCTGGTGGGCAGAGACAGTGGTACCTGTCCAGTCCTTCCGGAACACATGTGCCACCATTCTGGCAGGGCTGTGAGTCACAGGGACCTATGAGGGAGATGCATGAATGTTAACAGTCCAGTACATATGCCCCAGGGTGTGAGGCTGGCAAGCTGCCCGGGCCACCTTGCCACACCAGCAGCAGCACATCCGTGGGGCTGACACCAGCACACTCAAACATGCTTCTTCTCTGCCCCCAGCCTAGTGGGGTGCACCAGGTGATGGGGGAGGGTACTGAGGGTCCCCTGGGGAACTGGGCTGAGCTGAGCGCTGCTTCGCGTTTGCTTGGGACTTGGTAGCCGATGAAGCGCCTCCATGGGCATCATCTGCTGAATCCCCAGTAGGATCCCACGTGGGACACCGCGTAGCCCACAGGGCAGGAAAACGGGGGGCCCCAGCTGAAGGCAAACTCCACGGAGGAAGTGATGAATGGTGGGGAAAGATGTGGTCTAGTTACACACTGGAATATTGTTCTGCAGTCAAAACTGACAACTGTGAATGCATCTGTGGGAACATGGATGGACCTAGAAGGAAACATATTAGCAGAAACAAGTCAGAAAGAAAAAGGCAGAAGCCATACGGCCTCACCATTAGGTGGGATAGAGGAATAACAAACAAAAGGCCAAGGAGAAGTCCAACAATGGAACTGGGGCGAGCAGCTAGGGAGGGAGAAAGGGGGGAGGGAGCACAAGAAGATCAAGATGAAGGGTCACGGGTGACAAGGGGGAGGGAGAACCCCAAGGAATGCGATGACGTTAACGTGTGTATATACGTAACATATATTTACATATAAATATGTAAACAGCAGGATGATTAATTAAAAAAATGTTTTTAAAAAACTTCACAGAGGAAACTGAGGCTGGGGCATCCGGCCCCGAGTCCAGCAGCAGCACGGCTTTCCATCTGCAAAGCTGACACCCAAACACACCTCCCCTTGTCAACGCAAGAGCGCTGGCTTGGATGCCATCCCCAATGTGCCATGGGCCAACTCCGTAGTTCTCAGTGAAAACACCCCCTGGGCACGTGAGGGGCGGGGCTGGCCTGACCTGGCTCCTCTGCCCCTGCAGTGACCACCTCTCTGGCCTGGGGCTGCCCCCCCCTCCCCCGTGCCGGGAGTGCCCATCCCCCGAAGACCAAGCCTAGTCCCGGGTCCCAGCGAGAGCCAGGGCATCGTGGCCCCTGGACACAAGGCCGACTGTACCTGGGCAGGTGGTCCTGTAGCAAGTGGCAGGGTGGGTCCAGAAAACCTTCTTCCAGCTGCAATCCAAGGAAACACACGGCAGGGGTCAAAGGTTTGCCAGAGAGCTCACTGGAAACACTAAAAGCTGGAGTCAGCTCCCGGCACAGAAGCGGGTCCAGAAAGATCTCCCTGGGTGCCTTCTTGCGTCCACCCTGCTTCTGCCTGCAGAGGGGCAGGGCAGTCTCAAACGACCCAAAGGCTGCGGCTGTCGTGTCAGAGGCCAGAGACTGCGCGGCCAACTCTCCAGACGGTGGCGCAGCTTTTCTCGGACCAGTTAGTCTCTGGGGCCTCTTTGCAGTGGGGGGAGCTGGTTGGTACTGGGGGGAAGCTACTGGAAACGGGGCAACTAGACTCAGGCTCTGTGACCCCAGGCAAGTTGCTTTCCTTCTCTGGTCTTTGGTTCTCTTCCACAGAGTACCAAGCTGTGGTTTTCAACTCCTTGGGGGGGGAGGGGGAGGGGCTGAGTGGTCAGGGCACCAAACCCTCCCCCGACCCTGGTGCTAAAGCCCCATCTCTTCACCCTATGTGGACACGTGCATGGCAGCTCAGAAGGAGTTACGGATGACCAGCCCCACCACCTGAGTCCCCTGGCACTCACATTCTGCAGCAGCACGATGCCACTGCTCCAAGATGGCTTCCGTGTCCCCACCATCCCCCCCAAAGGCAGAGTCACCTGAAGTGACCGCCCTCTTCCAGATGGGGACTGGCTCAGAGGGGGCAGGACGTTACCCAAAATGTCATGGTTACTGGCTCAGAACAAAGCTGGGTGCAAACTCCACCACCCACTGGCCACCCCACGGCTGGGCTCCTCTGGCGGCCTTCCCAGGCGAGTCTCGGGCAGAGCTGCAGCGGGAGCAGCTCCAGGGATGGGCTCAGCGAAGGCGATGCCCGTGCCTGGGCCTTGCGAACAGCTTTTCCAATGTTTTCCAAAGAGCACTGCTTCCAGCTGGAGGGAGCCCAGGCGGCCTGGCCCAGAAGCGGCCTCCTAACGTGCTCAGAGGATAAACACCAACTCAGCTGAGAACTCGGAGCGGCTCTCCAACGTCTGCCAAACTGCCAGAGCATTAGCGGCATCTCCCACCCTCCGTGCTGACTCCGAGTGACCTTAGAACGTACAACTCCTCGCCCACGAAGTTCCTCAGGTCCCACCCTGCTCCACCCAGGCCTGCTGGCTGGCACTGACACAGGCCAAGGGCTTGGCCTGGATCTGCACTGGGCTGACCCCCCCCCATCACCCTCAGATCTGGACTCGAACCCCCATTCTCAGCAAGGGCTGCATTCTCAGCACAGCCCCACCCCAGCAACCTCCTCCCCACTCCTGCCCCCTGCATTCTATTTCCCGATCACTCATAGCGCCACCCAGTGGTTCATCTTGGGCATTCACGGCTCATGGCTGTCTCGTCCACTGCAGTCAGCCAGGCCTTGGGACAGATCTGTTTCTGACCTGTTCACGCTGAGTCCCCGGCACCGGGGCAGTGCTCGGGGCACAGGAGACCCCTGGCGAGCATCTCCAGAAGAGGGAATCCACGAAGGCTTTGCTTCATGCAGACCCGGCTCTCAGAGGTGACGCTAGTGCATGTGAACTGGCCACGCGCTCTCGAAAGCCCCGTGGGGCAGCTATGGGCGCTCAAGCCGTAGGAACGGGCCGTGGGAGGGAGCGCCAGCTCCTTGGGTGGCACAGGTGTGTGTGTGGGGGGGTGAAATGCCCAGCGGCTGGCCTGTAGGGTCTCATGGACCCCTAGAACGCCCATAGAGACCGACCCTGGGTAGCGGGGCTTCCCATGCAATGGCCTCTCGAGACCACCAGCTCCCTGGGAGTAGCGAGCGCCCCCTCCTGGCAGCACACGGCCTGGCTGGAAGCGGGCTCTGCTGAGGACCACTCCCTGGGGAGCAGAGGAGCACCTCCATATTGGGAGCTCAGGCTCTGGGGAGAACCTCTAGAAGCCTCTGACATGGCCCAGTGCCCCACTCCTTAGCCCCATGTGGGGGGCGGGGCGGGGCACGCCCTTGTGGCTCCTCGCCAGTCCATTTCACCACTGTGCTCTGGACTCCTCCCTGTGGGAGGACCCAGGGCCAAGGGCCAAGATGCAGCTGGTGCGATGCTGCCCAGGCCTCCAGGAGGGTGCGCCAGGTGGGTCACGGGGTAAGGGGGAGTGCGGGGGGCAGGGCGCCAGGGGCTGCACCAAGGCTCTGGACTGAAGGTGTCTGGATACAGCCCTGAGGGAGGCGCTGCGGCTGGGCAGCGGGGACCTTATGCCCCCTCCTAGGAACCCAGCCTCCTCATGGCCATCACGGCTAGAACTCACCCGCG